>JAQIVF010001981.1:0-12219 GCA_034698365.1 Steganacarus magnus | reverse complement strand
TAATTGTTGATTAGTGTCTAAATTTAATATTTCAAAATTAACATTATTGTTCATTTTTCGAGTAACTTTGAACGGTCTTTCAAAACGCGATGTGAGTTTGTGTTTTGATGGATGGTTAGATGGTATTAGCTTTTTACCTAAATCATCAATGTTTAGTGATAATTGTGGATGCTTTGAATCAAACTTCTGTTTGCATTGTTGTTTAAATTGATTACTGCGAATTGTTGCGGTTTTTCTTGCAGAATTAATATCGATTTGTTCTGGTAAATCAGTGCCAAACAAGAGTTGTAATGGTTTGAAACCAGTAACAGTATGTACAGTATTGTTGTAATTACTAACAATGTTATGAAAAGTATATAAAAATAAATAAATAAAGTTATTATATCAGAAAACCGTTGTCTACAAATTGGCGTCCGCGACTAAAAGAGCTTTTACAACGAAACTTAATTATTTAGCGACTGTTTGGGATCGGTAATATAAGATGGAAATAATGTGACTGTCGGCGTGAATGTTTAAAGCTCGAGATGTGTTATAGGGTGAGTGAGAGCTTTAAATAAAAGGAGCGGTATATTCATTAGTTAGAAGGCTATATTAAAACGACAGAACTCTTCATAATTTTGATTATGACAACGAATTATTTAATACGAAAAATACGAAATAACATCTGAAATAAACACAGATTGTTTAGGTGATGGAATTTAAAAAATTGTTCAATGTTAAAAACATTCAATAAAAACAATGTGTTGTGGAATTTAGTAAATGACAAATTTGAAATTATATTTAAGAGATCATTTCAAGGTTTTTGATTTTTTGAAGTTAAACATCATAAATAACATTTTATAAAAGAATAAGTGAATGTGTTTAATCAGACCTAACTTTAATTATTGTTAGCACGATTGGGTAATGTGATAACTTGTTTATTGTATAAAGAAAGTTATAAAATTTCTGATAATTACCAACATAATCATAGTAATTTGAAAAGTTCGATAAACAAAAAAAAGTATATTTGATCGAAGGATAAAAGATATTAGAATGGAAACAGCAGGAATGGAATCAAACCAAAATAATAATTCAGAAGTCGAAACAATAAATTTAGATTGGAAATAAGTAAGCTGAAGCCCATTGCCAGTACAAGTTGAAGACATTGTTTTAGACGAAAGAGAGAGATGGGCTCGAGAAGAATACCTATCAGAAGTGCATGTTAATACTCCTGATAACTTGGCAATTAAATACGTTGCAGATGAATGCGATAAAATAAAAGAAAAATTGAAAATTGATAGTGAAACTGGAGGTCTACCCAAGGTATTATTCGCAGATAAAAGCTCAACTATGTCAATGGCGTTGGATAGCAAATGCTGTTTATTTGTAAA
This sequence comes from Steganacarus magnus, assembly GCA_034698365.1. Lineage (NCBI taxonomy): Eukaryota > Metazoa > Arthropoda > Arachnida > Sarcoptiformes > Steganacaridae > Steganacarus > Steganacarus magnus. Next base: position 10,849 of record JAQIVF010001981.1, on the reverse strand, counting down.
AATATCCTGAGAGACCCTAAATGGTGCGTACACTGCTTTGAGTACTACTGTTCATCTTATGTTAGTAAAGCTATAGAAAATCCGTGGCAATGTTGTTACGGTCAAACAGGACGTGGTTAATCTTTTTGCGTGTATCGTATGCATAAATTAACGTCTTCGAACTATTTAACAAAATACGCTTCGCAAACTTCATGCATAGCGGTCAAAACAATTTTTTTTGCTTATTTCACGCGCGTGCCCGCAATACACTGAAGGAAACGATAGTTCTTCCGCATGCTTATCACGAAACAAAGAAAGTGGTTGGCTACCTTCACCAGGTGAAAAAGCGATGGCAGTGCTTTGATCATGCCACAATGTAGATGTAGCTATTGCATTATCGGGCTGATACACTTCGTTCCAATCATCTTCAGTATTGTTGGTGCGCGTGTCGGTGTCTTCAATTTTATCCTCTTCTAATATAACAAAATCTTCCATTTTATCGTTGTGATGTGAAATCCATTCATTAGATATTTGTATATTTTTCTGTTGGTAGAGTGGTGTTGAAACTAAATATTGTGCTGCGTATAAAGTTTAATAAAGTTTACAATAAATGAAGGAGAAACCGCTTCAAATTTATAATGCGATTTATAACACATTTTACGTTTTAGTTTGATCTGTAGTGTGTGTGTGTTATTGAATGCTCGCGGTAGTATGTTGACCGATTTATCGACTGATACTGGTACGTTCACAACATTACCCAGCAAACCATACAGTTTGTCAACACCTAATGGCCTGATTTGCATGAAAGGTATCCGTGGAGACACCATACGTTCCTCCAGTGTTGTCAAATTACTGAGTTCTGGTGGTATTGGTTTGAACTCAAAACCATTCATCTTGCTTAGTTTTGGGACCTTCATTTGTACGACATCCCGGTTGCACGTGTGACATAGGATTACATTCTGCAACAACTCGGTACAAACAGATTCCAAAAACTCGAGTGTTATGCCTTTATTAATCATTGCCGTTATACTGAATTTCTTGATTGACGATGGAAACCATAACCCAGAATATTGTTGGTCCAACTTTGATATTTGATTCATATTGTTGTCGAAGATCTTTAAACTCAATACTATCTTTAATTGATATTCTGGCCAACCTTTGCGCGTTTGTGTCTTTTAATTGTTCGACGCGCCTTCTATACAAATCTGTTCTTGCTGTTCTTGTTGATGCGTATCAGTGTTTCTAGACTGTTCAGCTCGCCTCCTATCTGGATCACATCTGGCGATTTTCTTTCTTTCGACGTTTTTTCTCGTTCAGCTAGTCTATACTCCTCGTTCATTCTTTGCTTTCGTTTTCTATCTGCATTTTGCTGTCTTCTTTTCTCATCTGAATTCATTTTGCTGTGAAGATAAAACTGTGAAATAAATTTGTGAAAAAATGCGATGTGTTATGTTTGAAGTCTGAATATGTTATGAACAAATATTTGCCCAGCATAGCCTAAAGTACTATTGCAACAATAAATTTAATGAAAAATATTTCTATTGTTATCAAAATCACCATCCTGATTTTAAATTCACAATCCTGATTTTAAATTCACCAGCTTCATTTCAAAAATAGCAACCTCGTTTTAAATTCACCAACCCTGTTTCAGAATGGCATATTCCATTTTCACAGTATGGCATCTTCCATTTTCACAGTATGGCATATTCCATTTTCACAGAATGGCATATTCCGTTTACCAGCATGGCATATTCCGTTTTCCAGAATGGCATATTCCGTTTTATCTTAAAATTTTTTCACTTAATAAGCCTCTTATTTTAACATTTTTTCACTAAAAAAGCCTCCTATTTTGACATTTTTTTTCGAGAAATAGCCTCCTATCAGAGCGTGACATACGGACAGACATTCCTAAATCCATATATCTGACAATTTTCTATCGAAGTCAGATAAAAAACAAAATACAATTCACTAAAATTTTTATTATAAAGATTATTCTGTATTTGTTATTGTTTTATATATTCGAATTATTAGTTTGATATATGACGTTAATGAGGCAATACTTTTTAACACCTGCACCTCCAATGATTACGTTAAATACTGGTTCTAAATTAGTTTTAATTCTGTATAATAACCGCATACAATATTTATGTTGCTTTGTATTCAACTATTGCATAAGTTCGCGATAATTATCATCACAATTATACTAAGGAGTTAAGTACTTTTCCATTTTAACTTTTACTTTTGAATTACTGATATCTTGACTTATACTATAATCTGCATTGTTATCAATTGAGTATACATTAAATTTGTGACTTTGTTGCTTATGCTTTTCTTCGATTTCACTAAGAGAAAATTCGGTTAGAGTGCACTTTGAGTGGGAGTTTTTTCATTGTTTAACTCAACAATTAAAATGACAAAAAGGAAAAAAATTATGCATAAAACTTTGTAAATTAATAGCGCGCAGTTCAACAATACTTATCAGTTAAAGCTTAAGAATATTAAGTTAAAAACTTTTATGCACATTTTTGTTTCTTTATTTATTATTTTTAATGGATCGGTTTGGTTTGGTTTGGTTTGGTTAGGTTTTGTTAGGTTTGGTTAGGTTTGATTAGGTTTGGTTATGTTTGGTTTATTATTGAATGTAATATTTTTACTGTAATTGTTGCGCGCTTATAATTTTCAACATTAAAGATTTTTTATATTGTTGCTAAAAAGCACTGTTAACTAAGTGCACTTTAACCGAAAATTCTTCTTTTTTGATGCGATCTTCAAACTCTGCTGCATATTTTCGATAGTAAATATATTTTGAAGAGTTCGTGTTAATTATATCCGGATTGTTTTTATATTTAGATTTTATGTCAACATTAATCAATTCATTTTCCTCATTCATCCATTGAATAAACAGTTGACATTGTTCTAGATAATAATTATCTTCATCTGTTTTCAGGTTATATCTATTGTATAGAATTATTTTGAGTTTCTTTCTTTTTTCAAAGTAACCAGCATTATTTTTCAAAATAAATGTTTCACAAATTTCTTCATCTTTACTTATTTGATCATCGTTTTCATTTTCGCATAATTTTAATTTACTCTGCTTATTTTTCCTCTTCTTATAACGGTTATTTTAAGCACAAAAGTCAGCTAAACATACATTTTTCATTCTAGTTTGTCTTAACATATAATAGTCTAAGTCACCCATCTGATAAATATCTTTAGAACTTTTATCTAAATTCTTTAAAACTATATCGATATTAACAATTCTATTTCGTTATTTTGGTTCATCAGTATTTAAAAAAACATGTGCACGACTACTTCTCGACAACTCCATATATTAAAGATGATAAACTACCTCTTGCGCTGATATTTCCGTAGCTTTTAACTTATCTGTCTTCAATAATCTTCAACCTGTCACGAATGCTAAAGTTACCAGCATTTACATCTTCCACTGCTTCTTTCAATAGTTTAAACATTCCTCTATTTGGTATATTGATGTAATTAAGTATGTATTACACACAACTGTATGGGTCAAGAATAAGTTGTATATCTATATTTGCTCAATGTAACTTCAGCATATTTTCATTATATCAATTTACTCGAATATCACATATCTCTCTTTTAAGAAAAACCTTTGGCTTTTTTAGTTGTGTTTTAATATCTAATAAATAGTCATCCAATGAAATGTTTAACATTAACAAAAATTTGTTAAAGTTTATATCTTACAAATTGGTTATTCCATTTTTATATTGTTTTTCCACTTGAATTAATATTTGTTTAATTCTCTGATATATTTTGATGTATTGTTCACTAATGTCACTTAATTCAAGAGGTTTAAGTATCATTTTTAATGTCATTGGCAGTTGTGGAAAATCAAATCTGCATGTAATACTATTACCTATGAACTTTATGAATGATTTCGAATAACCTTGTAGTTGTAATTCAATTAATGTTTTATCAGTTAAGCTGCTAACAGTAATGTATTTATCTATGAAATCAAAGCAGTTTTTAATAGACTCGTTATCTTGATTTATATAAATTTGTGCATTATTTAACCAAATTAAACAGTGTACATGTGGACTTCCACGATGCTAAAATTCTACTCGAACGTGTCAGTTATAATATTCTCACAAAATGGACCCTTTGGATGATGTAATAAATGAAATAGCTCTCTTATCCTTTTATCAATATTCCTTGAGCATGTAACTTGGTCTTTGCTAAATAATTCGCATTTGTCTTTGTAATCTAAATTAGCAGTATCTTCTGAAATAACTTCATTCCGTACTGTTTTCTTTAGTATTACTAATAATTCTTTCCATCAAGTTTCTGCTGCGGATAATGTTAGAAACAATGTTGGCAATCCAAGTTGTCGAATCATTGCTAGCACTTCTTTTTTCTTAGCCAGCAAATATCGGATTGTTTTTATGCACGATCTACTTTCAAAAACTTGTATCCGCCATCTATTTTGCATAAATTATCAACAAAATCTTTATCTACTAACTGTCCTGCTGTAATACTTTCATTGTTTTTACGTTTTCTTAAATACATTGACGCTTGTTTTGTTATCATTTGAATTTGTCGTTTTTTGAACATAAAAAATATTTTTAGAATATTATAACATCTACGATCGAATATGCGCAGTAACTTGCATATATTAGCGTACGATATATTTTTATTGGTTTTTCGAGGTTGCTGTTTGTGAACGATAGCTCTTCGCTGTATTTATCACGAATTATTGACAGTGGATACTTACCTTACAACACATTAGAGACTTATGCCTATAAGTATCAATAACTTCTGCCTTGTAGGAATGGTAGGATAGGCGATTGAACCATCCACCTTGGATCAGTTAGAAGTATTATAGTAGACCAAAATTTAAAAAAAACGTTTTCACTGATTATGTTCATGCTAGTAATACTTAACAGCACTATATGGGTAGTTTGTTCAGTTCAGCTGTATTAGTGTTAGCTACAGCTTAAGAGTCATCGAGTTATGGAACCGTTAACCAATATCCACCAAACCAAGACCTTGGAATGAGATTATTGCTTATTCCTAATTACAACTCATTAGAAAATAATGCCCAGAAGTATCAATAACTTCTGCCTTAAAAAAATCAAAATTAAAATTAAAAAAATTAAATAAAATTAAAATCAAAATTCGTTTAAAATAAAAAAATTCTGAAATTCAAAATCAAAATTAAATCAAAATTAAATCAAAATTAAATCAAAATAAAAAATTTGCTTACGACAACACTATATGGAAGTTGAACATCTATTTTTTTGTATTTTTAATTTTAATTATTTTTCATTTAATCAAATAAGTTTAGTTTTGAATACATTTGTATTTCGAGTTTTATTATTCTTATAATATAAATTCTATTTATAGATATATAAAAGTATCTATTACTTAGAATTCATATGAATATCATTAATTTATTATAGAAAGGACTTTAAATCATTAAAAAAAAATTTAAGTTAGTTTCTTGATAAATTATTACTAATTTTTTTAAAAACCGGGCTTTATTATTGCAATGTAATTACAATTAAATAATTTACATGCAATGATTTGAAAAATAATTTGTTTAAATAACTGGCTATAAAAATTATAATTGAATCAATGTAATGACGAAAAAATATTAAGTATATTTTTGGCTCATTCTCGAAATTTTTTTTAATGCGAATTAATTCTTTTATGGACATAACTTTGCTTCTTTAAACAAGTATTAGAAAATATATTACTGACATCGCTATTTTTGATTAATTAAATTTTTATTTTAAATGGCTTTGAATCACTTTTAGTTTGGTAATTTGTTTTTAGATTAAAGTTAAATTTAAGAAACATTACTTACATAGAAGTATTTTCAAAAAACTTGAAAATTCAATTCTGTATTTAATATAAATATTAATACTAATTAATGTGTAAGCTTACTTTTTATATCATTAATTAATTTAAGATTATACAAAAAATTAATTTGTTGATTAAAGAAATTTTTTAATTGATTAAATATTTACTATATTTAGCGTTCAAAAAATTTAAATAACTTCTAGAAAATTCTAAAAAATGAGTAATTTTCTAAATGTTAATTGTTTGAAGTAAAACCTAGATATTCGTTGACTTTCTTTGATCCAGCAAAATAAATTTTATTTTTCATTTTTGTTCGTTAATTTATTGATTTAAACTAAAATTAGAGTTCATAGTTTATAAAAAAAAATCTGTTTTATATAAATCTAAAAAACAAAATATAATCAATTATTATATTAAAATAATGATCTCTGTATATCTGCAGAATATTTTAAAAATTAATTTTTCTAATTTTAAATGAAATATTTAATATAAAATAAATATGTATTTTTGCTATAATTTTCTGATAAATTAAATTAATGCAATAAATAATTAGTTTATGATTATTATTTTTAAAAAACTTTAGTTAATTTTCTTAATCCTATTTTGTTATACAGAAATTATTTTTATTAAGTATATTATTTAATTTTAAAAAGCATTTTAGCGTAATTTTCAAGTATTATACAAAGGATGATAACAGTATATTGAAGCACGCGAGTGACTAATATTACGCTGACTAATCCCTAACTAATAAGTCGCTGACTATTTTCGCGACTAATAATCGCTAACTTTTAAACTCTTAATAATTTTTGAAACTATTTAATAGCGAGTAACGCCTCTAATGTTTTAGTTGTGTTTCTGAGCTCGAAGTGAGCGTTTAAATTAATCTCAGTAATTATAAAATATTTTAATAAAATTTGTTTCACGAAATAAGTGAATATTTATTTGTCTTTAATTATTTAAATTCTGAAGTATTAGTTGACGCCTGAGCCACACAATTCAAATCAATTTTATTAATTATCAGCGATTAAGTAAACTCTGGCATTTTGGGAATTATAGCGATTAATAGTCCGAAGCGTTTCCGGATTACGACCTCAGGTTCAATATCGCGATTAGCTCTCGCGCCTCGACGTTCACGCGTTTTGGTCCACGTTGAACCACTTTAATATTAATACAAAACCACTATAAAACTTTTTAAATCATAAATTTATTGTTCTATAATTTTATTAATATAATAAAAAGTGCAAAAAATGTAATTAAACAGAAATTAAATTTAAATTAGTCTATTAATTTTGATTATTCATAATGATAGCCCAAATAACTTTAATTTTAATTATAATATTCAACTAACAAACTATTTATGTTTTATTAATGGAAAGAATATTAAACTGCAAAAATTTCCTAAAAGTTATCGTATTTCTCTCTGAAATTTTGATTTTAGAATAATTGGGAATGATAAGAATGATAATATTTTCAAATTTTAAAAATAAATTTATTTTATACATCTATTTCAATATAATCTGCTTATAATACTATATTATAGCTTTTAATTTTGCAAAGTTTCGTTTTATATAGTGGAATATTCAAGTTTTATCACTATTTAACCGTCTAAATATAATGTTTTATGTAGTGTAGTATTGCTTTTAAAAAACTTTAAGAAAAAGACGAGATATTTGTTGAAATTTCAATTTTACATTCTTTTTCTTTCTTCAAAATAAAGAAAGTAAAATTAAAATTTCAATTCAAGGATAAAAGAAAAATAAAAGTAATATTCAAAAATTTTCTGAAAGAAAAAGACAAAGAAAGTAAAATTAAAATTAAATTGAAAGAATAACAAAAGAAAAAGAAAAAGACAAAATAAAAAGTAAAAAATTTACATAAAAAGAAAAAATATAATAAATATTAAAAGAAAAATTAAAAAATAGGAAATAAGTTAATAAAACAATAGTTTTAAATAAAAATAAAATAGTTTTTTTTATAAAATTTACGATAGCAGCTTAATTTTTTAATACAATTTACAGAAAACAGGCTATAAAAATTAATTATAAATTTCTATTTAATTAAGTTTTACTGTTGAATTTATTTTAATTATTATAATTCAATATTTTTTTGTTGAAATTTTGTTTATTAAATTAATTTGTTGTTTAAATATATTAGTTTTAAAAAGATTTGTTTTATTGAATGCTTAAGCATTTTTTATTTTTCATTATTGTTTTGTTTTTTCTACAAACTATTACTGATTTACTTCACCTAAAATTATTATATGCATTAGAATTAAAATAATTAATTTACTATTATTTAAATATAATATAGTAGTTTTTATTTTGGTATTTTAATTTTGATTTTAATTTTTTTAAAATTTTGATTTAGATTAAATCAAATCAAAATCAAAATTTATTTAAAATTAGTGTTATTTTGATTTTGGTATTTTAATTTTGATTTTGATTTAGATTAATTCAAATCAAAATCAAATTTAAATAAAAATTTTAAGCAAAATTAAATTCAAAATTTATTTTAACTAAAATATTTTACACAAAATCATTTTAAAATAAAATGGTGTAAAGTGTACAGTATTTTTATTTTGATTTTGATTAAATCAAAATCAAAATTTTAAAAAAATCAAAATTAAAATTCATTTAAAATAAAAAATTTGCTTACGACACTACACTATTTAAAATAAAAAATTTCTTAAAATCAAAATCAAAATCAAAATTAAATCAAAATAAAAATTTTTCACACTACACAACACTACTTTATAGATAATAATTTTTGAAAAATATGTTTTTAGTTTAATATTTTAAGATTATTTTTTAAAATATACGCTGAAAATAAGCTATTCAAACATTTAATTAAAATCAAGCAAAATATTGATTAATATCATTGTGTTTCATGTAGAAAAATGTAAGAAATTAAATTAAAATAAAGTTCAGAATTGATTTAATATTAATGTTTTTGTAAACTGTATATAAATGAAAGCATTTTTATATAACTTAATATTAAATTATTCTTAAAATTTTTTTGTTTAATTCTAATGAAATTAATATTCTTAAACGCTGAAATAATTTCTATGAGAATTTATAAAAATATGAAAGTTATAGTATCAATATTTTAATTTTCCCATTTAAACAAATTGAATTGATTATATTAAAAATTTACTGCATTTTTACAAGATTTATCAAAAGTAAAATAAATAATTATTTTAAAATAATTATATAATAAGTTATGAAGTTCAATTAAATAAATTGTTATTTATGTTATATTAATATTTGTTAAAGATTTAAAACTTTGAATAGTTAGTGCATTTATTTTTTATATAATCATTAAATATTTATAAATAAAAGAAATTATACAGTAATTATTTGGCTTTTAAAAATTCTTTGAAATAATATAAATTCTTATAATAATTAACCAAAAAAATTTCCATCATAATTTGTGGTTCCAGTTCATATAGGAAATTTTATTGAAAAATAACATTAATATTTTATTTATTGGTTTTAAATCAAAACTTACAAATTATTGCTAACAAAACTTCACAGGTCTAAGCAAGGAAGTTAATTTTTTATATAAGTAAATGATTAATAGGTAAAACTCAACAGAAATGATTCCTTGTTATGAATATTGTTTTTAAAAATATTTATTTGCAAATATATTAGTGAGATAAAGTGTGCCACATAAATACTTGTATTTTTTAAACATAAAAAGATTTATCATTTATTATAAGATAGGTGAGCATTTTGTGCTATATAGACACGACTATTACACCTTTAAGTCGGGATTTTTTTTAATATAAAAGAGAAAGAGACACAGATCTCTCAATTAACTTTTTGCTTCTTGGCGAGAGTTTATTGGAGAAAAAATTGTATTATATGCCGCACGGCTTACATTTAATTTAAGACTTATAAGACTTACATTTAATAAATATTATTTTCAAAATATCCACGAGAATAATGATTCAATTCAAAGCCACTTGGAAGGGAAAAACCGTAATATTTTTAGTTTTGGTTGCTGTGCCGCAATTTATATTGCACTTAGCGCATGTTACTATTCACAATCAACGGTGTAGCGCTAGCTGTGCCGCGGCTTTTCTGCAAGGCATATTTAGCGCCTTTAAAAACCCATGTTGATGTAAATAAAGGCGTAGATCTAGCTGTGCCGCAAAATCAAAAAACACTCCAATGAAATCCTGTCAGTTACGTAGGCTATACGTTGTAGAGCAGGATAAGTCTTTCTTGGCGCACATTAAGGTCTACTAGTGACGAGTTTATATATCGATAATTCTGGTATTCGCGCACATAATGGTTACTCGCGAATATCATAGTTACAATTATTTAATATTTAAAGGTTATTATTACAATTTGGTGAAGGTAAGGGGAATATTAAAAATATGCATATTTTGTTAATTGCATTGTTAATAAAATCTTATTAGAAGTATTTATTTTATTTTTTATCTGACTTCGATAGAACATTGTCAGATATATGGATTTAGGATTGTCTGTGCGCGCGTCTGTATGTCTGTCGCCACTCTTTGATAATAACGGGATTTTCCTCGATACTAATAAAGAGAAATTTCTCTTTGATAATAACGGGATTTTCCTCGAAACTAATAAAGAGAATTTTCTCTTTGTTAATAACGGGATTTTCCTCGATACTAATAAAGAGAATTTTTTGTTAGTGGCATGGCCACTGTTTAATTTTTTGTTATTGGCATGGCCACTGTTTAATTTTTTGTTAGTGGCAGGCCAACTGTTTAATTTTTTTGTTAGTGGCAATGCCAATGTTTAATTTTTTAATATTGGCATGGCCACTCTTTAATTTTTTTGTTAGTGGCAGGGCCAATGTTTAATTTTTTTGTTAGTGGCAGGGCCACTGTTTAATTTTTTGTTAGTGGCAGGGCCACTGTTTAATTTTTTTTGTTAGTGGCAGGGCCACTGTTTAATTTTTTTGTTAGTGGCAGGGCCACTGTTTAATTTTTTTGTTAGTGGCAGGGCCACTGTTTAATTTTTTTTGTTAGTGGCAGGGCCACTGTTTAATTTTT
>JAQIVF010001980.1:0-12219 GCA_034698365.1 Steganacarus magnus | reverse complement strand
AGCTCAGCTCAGCTTTTACTTAAATCAGCTCAGCTCAAATGCACTAGCACTGAAAATTTCAGCTCATCAGCTCAGCTTAGTTCGAAATAGTTAAGCTCAGCTCAACGACAATCGAGCTGAATTTAAAATCAGCTCAGCTCCTTTAATATGTTTTTTGATCAGCTCAGCTCCAGCTCTAATTTTCGAGCTAATGCCCATCTCTAATTATAAAGATTACATTTGAAATAATTTGAAATGTTTTTAATATAGTGACATCATTTATGGGTGAAGTGATTTAAAAGCATGTGTTGTGTGCTGATTACCATTAAACGAAAATAAATCATCATTTCATTTCATTTTGTTTTTAATTGAAATCTACTGTTTTTAAAATAACAGCTCGAAAATATTTTAAATTAACTGTTTATCTGAAAAATTGACGGCATTTAATTCCGGAGTTTAATTGTTATTGTCTAATAAAAAATATGGGAAAACGAAAACGAAAGGTAAAATTAAATTTATAAATTTAAATTCAATTAATGAGAATCAGTATATTTACTCATTTTTAGTCAAAACAAAAGAAAGGCGCAAACATCGAAGAACCGGAAACATTAAAGAAAGCGCCGCACAGTTTCGTGATAAAAAGGGGACGTTTGGGCAAAAATGTGAACCAATTGATGGTAAACTTCAGGCAACTGTTAGAGCCATTCACTGCCGTCAAGTTAAAAGTGATGCGACAGAATGTGGTGCGAGATTTCGTTAATATCGCGTCAACGCTTAATGTGTCGCATCTCATAGTATTCACCAAAACAACGAAAGCCGCGTACATGCGATTGTGTCGACTGCCGCGCGGACCAACTCTTACATTGAAGATCGTTAACTACACGCTAACGAACGACGTTCGCTCCAGTCTCAAGAAGCCACTCGTTTATTCCGGTTTGTTTCAATTGTCGCCGCTTTTGGTGATGAATGGGTTCAGCGGCGAAGAGGAGCTAAAAATGAAACTAATGACGTCGATGTGGAGGAACATGTTTCCGTCGATCGATGTGAATAAAGTGAATCTGAACACAATCCGCAGATGTGTTTTGTTAAACTTTAATGCCGACACGCAATTAATTGATTTTCGTCACTACGCTATCAAAGTGAAACCAATTGGTTTGTCGCGTGCGGTTAAGAAGTTGATCGCTAACAAGAAAATACCGGATTTGGGCAAATTTAATAATGTGGACGAAGTGATGTCGAAAGAGACAGCTTTTACCGAATCTGAGGGCGAAGCCGATGAAGTGGACGTTACGCGACACATCACTCTTCCTCAAAAGATTAGCTCACGTGGAAATATGATGAATGAAAAAAGTTCTATCAGGTAACGTATCGAACTATTTGTTAAACATTTTTTGAACAGATTAGGAATAATAAACAAAATCATGATATTAACGATAATTTTTAAAAATTGTTGTGTTGTATAATTGTGGTAATAAGGCAGGGGTTATGCATTTATTACCGTACTTCGCTGCTCATTTTAATAAGTTTTTTAAAATGTTTATAGTTTATACCAAAGATGGTATATAAACAGTTAAAAGCTTATAACTTTTATTTTATTTATGTATATTTTTAATTTAATGCGTTTAATTTTCGGGATGAATAATGACACAAAACTGGAGTAATAGAGTACGACAGATAGTAATCATGGAAATAAAAAAAATACATTTAAAAGAGTTTAATCCTTTAATCTTTTATATAAAAGCTTCTCTTGTTTTAAATAAATTAGGAAGTTTTGATAAATTATGGCATATAAATGCATAAAAAAATATTTGTTGATTTAAGTTTTATATTTATAGCTTTTGAGTTTACAGGCATTGAGTAATACAAACTTTTATGATTTATAATATTGTAGTCCAACTGGTTTTAAGTTTTAATATGTTTTACTTTTATTTTTTATTAATCTATATTATTTTTATAACATATATGTTTAGTTACACACATGCCTTACATTATAAGCTTATGTGTGTACAATAACTTCAGTACATCTCATAAATGTATACAACTAAGCAAATAAAACTTATTTATAATTTTATTGATTACAAAATGGTTTTGTTATTTAATAATAAATAATCATTTCCTTTAATACAAATATTTAGAATACTTTGGCTAAACTATTCATAATCTGATAATTAATGCATTAAAAACAAATAATAACTACAAATCAAATAACATTTAATTTCAGGCTCATAGAACTCGGACCGAGACTTACTCTAGAATTAGTGAAAATAGAGGAAGCGTTAATGACTGGCGAAGTGTTGTACCACTCATTCATTAAGAAGACTAACGCCGAAATTAAGGAACTGAAGCGTAGACGCGAAGAAAAGACTAAGTTAAAGTTGGCGCGTAAAAAACAACAGCAGGAAAATGTTAAGAGAAAGAATGCATCGAAGAAAACAAAAACTAATGACAATGAAGAGGAAGAGGAAGAGGAAGATAGTGAACTGGAAGACGATAATGAACGCGAACTCAATAGTGATTAATTCATAATTCATATATTGTTTCTATTAAATTAAAAATTGTCTAAACATTTTATTTAATTTTCAAATTATTGCTTTGTATAAATTTTTTTAAATGCTCTCAACATTCCGAAAAGACCCTAATATTTCCATAAAATTATAATTTATTTTAGCTGAGAAATAGGGTAAAAATGAGATATTCAGGAACTCACAGACATAGAATGCACGCCAAGCAATCAAAGAAAGTAAGTCATCAAAAAATCTAAGACGGCATCAATTGGTAAATTATTGCAAGTCAAAAGTCAGGTTAAAAAAATTAGAAAAATTAAACTCCGTCTTGTAAGTTAAGTAAAAAGTTAAATTAAAAATATAATAAAAGTGCGTAATATTATTATATCGTGTGACGACATTTATGTGCGATACACGTATTACAGTATGTTATGAATGCTGTACTGTATATGTATTGTAAACAAAAAATATTAAAAGATTTGGTTTATTTTATGCAATCAATGCGAGTGTTTTAATGCACAGCTGGAAGTGATAGTGATTCGCACTTTTTATAATAACGCCAAATATTATTTAATCGGTTTATTCGTGAACACTATTATTTTATCGATTTTACCACAAATTTTTATTTGATGCGTATAATAAAACGTGTTTTGTTTTTGATTTTTCTGTTTGAAAATAAATACATATTATAATTACATAGTGTTAGGCATATTAGACTTAATTTGACGCGTGATTGTGATTAACTGGTGAAACAATGTCAGAATCGCCGCATTCCTCGATGTCCTCCGCAACAACAGACTCATCAAACACCACTAGTATTCAAAAGCTTTTCGATTATAACAGGTATTTCCGTACAAATATATCGTGATTTCGATTAATTGCTTATTTATTTCTTTAAAGAATCGATAATCAGTTGAGTTTAGTGCCGATAATACTTTACTCTCCATTCGGTATTTGCCTCTTTTTAATACGAGTGTTCATTGGAATGCACGCGCTATTAATCTCTAGTTTATTACCCAAGAAGTCTACAATCAGATGGTAAGCGCGTATAAATCATATATAATTCCTATTATACGTAAGTTTGATTCTGTTTGCTTTAGTTTTATTCTTCGCTCGATGTGCGCAGTATTAGGTATTGTCGTTAAGGAAGAGAATTCGTCGGTCAAAACCAAATCAAACACAAAAGTGATAATAAGCAATCATATCACAAATTTCGATCACTTGGCTGTCGATCTCGTTCTTCCGTGCATTGTTCCCGGAGTTTGGGATTTGCCCAAATTTCTGAATTGGGCGCTCGGTTTCCACGACTTCGGCGTCAAACAGGGAAGAGATGTGCTGATAGACAACGTTCGAACTCACTTGGATAGTGACGAGAACGCGATTCCAATTCTGTCGTATCCCGAAGGAGCGACAACTAATGGTAGGGTAGGACTGCTTAAGTTTAGTAGTTGGCTCTTCAATCTCGATCTTCAAATGCAACCGATATTTATTACCGCTTTGAGACCGAATCCAATCAAAGTATCCATTTCTATATTGGGAAGTCGATGGTGGTCTGACTTGTTTTGGTTTTTGTTTGTCCCATTCACTATTTTTCACATTAAGTATGTGTTCACTCATTCAGTACATCGTTGTTTATCATTGTATATTTATTTTTATCTCACTTTTAATCGTATTTAAATTTTAGATTAAGATTTTAAAAGTAATATACAATTTTAATACATAAAAATTAAATGCAAAGAATCAATTAATTTTAAAATCAAAGTTTACTTTGCAAAGTTACATATTATGCCCGTTTCGTTCTTATTTTTCTATAGTATTTAATTAACATAATTTTGTATAGATATCTGCCAACAGTGAAACGTAACGAAAACGAATCACCTGAAGAATTCGCTAAAAGAGTACAAAGATTAATGGCTAAAGCTGTGTCTTTATATGCAACAAATTACACGGATTCGGATAAAGTGGAACTGGCGAAGAGATTATACCAAATGGAAGCGCCAATAAAGCGCGAGAACAGAGTACGGCCCACTAATATCACTCCGAGTACATCGACATCAGCACCAGTTTCGAGAGTTTCGCCGCAATTGCTGGAAATGGCTCTGAAAGCGAAGGATATTCTGCCACAAGTGCCCATTAGTGTGATTCAAAGAGATCTTAAAGTAACGGCGAATATAGACGAGACAATAACTCGAATACTGGAGGGAACGGTCACGTACGTACCAGAAGCGCCAGTATTGCGTACAATACCAAATAAATCGCAAGTTAAGGCGAGCGAAACTGTAAATAATACGCAATCAAACGATAGCACGAAACCGTTGTGGTACACCGGTTCGTCCACTTTCGGTAAAAACGCGTCCGAACGCTCCAAATCGTACAAAGAGCGTAAGGCGGCGCTCATCGAAACTGCCAGAAATAGATACTTGCAAAACAATGAAATTGTAAATAACGAGGCGATCAAGTAAAGTGTATGCTTGATTATGATATATTATTAAAGAAAAAGAAAACAATTCTATTTTAAAGTGATGTTATTAAATGACTGATGTTATAAGTTTGTAAATCTCCGGCAAAACAAAAAAATTTAGTTCTTATGCTCAAAATGCTCTTTAAATTTTTAACGAACTGTTGTTTTAATGATTGTAAAAAAAAAAGAAAATGAATTCAAGTCGTGTTACCGTTTAAAATAATGTGTGTCTTTTGTTTTTTTTGTGTCCTCCAAAAGCCTAATCTACTTATTCGTACATTAAATAATTTATTTTTGGAAAAATTATAAAAAGATATAAATTTAATATATATAAAAATTCGATTATAATCTCTAATGCAAAAGAATTACATGACGTGGTAATATATCACTCTTTATCACAATTTTTATGATTTTGTAAAATATATATTTTTAGTTAAAACTAGTTTTATTTACTCTTTTTTTAAAAAACTAAAATATTAAAAGATTTACCTATCCTTAACAAAAAAATTAAATATATTTAACTTTAAAAAAATCGAAATTCAATGGCGAAAAGTGTGTAAAATTTTTTCAACATTTTTATTTAGCAAATTTCTAAAAAATATTTGAACATTTTCGCCGATATAAGTGCTAGAAATTAATTCATTGCGAAGACATTGAGGCAATACGTCCGGCGATTCTCTTAAATCATTTAAGATGTGACGCTTTGCATCGCTTAACACTTTCGACATTTCGAGCTTATTCGCCGAATTGTTAATACTAGTATTAATGATTTCGCGCAAAATACAGTCCACTCTGTGGATGACACTGGAATTATTCGCTAACTTTGATTCACTGCGCTTCGCGTCCAAATTAACGGTTTGCGGATCGACGACAACAGGATTACGAATGGCGTCAGCAATGAATCGCGTGATGTCGTCACTGATCTCGCAATTCGAGCCAACATTAAGCGTTCGTAACTCGAAACCACACATTCTCGACACTTCGAAGCGTTCGCTCATATTAATGATCACATCGTTTGGCACACATTCGTCACTAGATTTACCACTATTCCTACGGAGCGCTAATTCCACGGAACATTCAACGATGATTTGCGCGAAACCACAACCAAACTGTTTGGCGATTGTGTACCACTCGTAACGCATACTTCTGTAATAGAGGTTGTCATCGACCACCACAACAAACTTTGACGCAACACACTCTGGCGAGTAGTGATTCAGTTGTTTGATTCGTTGACAGATGCAAGCTATCTCTTCATTCATTGCGTCAACAGTTTTGTGTCGATTATCATCGCACACATCACCGATAAAACATTTCGCCGCAAGTAATAAGTTGTGTCTAAAATGTTTCCAAACGCCGCGATTCGGTTGTTTGACGGCAATTGACTGATCATTAATTGACATCAAATCGTCAACACTGACCGAGTAACATTTAATTTGATGGTCAGGCGAAGAAATTGGCGAATAATTACGATTTGGCTCATCGCTGCAATCACTTGCCTCGTAGTGATGAACGAGTTTTCGAGTTAACGTTGTTTTACCACTGGAGGGTAAACCGCATACCAATAGCACGCAACACTTAACTTTCATTTTGACATTATTTATGTCTTAATCTCTACTGCAATCTGATATGAGGCGCTGTTTGACGTTAGTTGTCTCTCAAGTATACAATCACCTAATAGTTGATGCAATCGTTTTAAGTGTTGATCTGTGACACTGACCTCACATGTCTTGTTTTGTGGTTTGAAAACTAGAGTTTTTTTTATAAATAAATACTATAAGTAAAACTTTGCGCTATTTTATGATGTACTGTTGCAGAAAAATGTATTACAGTAAAAAAAGGCAAATTACAGTTTAACTCTATATGAATATTAAAGAATAATTGTTACGCGCATTAGAAAAAAAAACTATAATTATTTTTGTAAAGCGCTTAAAAACTTGAACTAATTCTTAGTGCAAAAAGTTTGTTTAGCGTAGGATTAGATTTATTGCACACACGTGTTGGACCCTCTTGTTATGTGTGCGATGCGCTGCATACCAAACTTATAGTTTAGTAACTTAAGCCGTATCTAACGGCACGTCTTAATTTTAATTTCGCATTTGATGAGTGCGATGTTACAGTTGTGTCACACTGAAAATTAGTCGTTTAGAGACCTATATATTGAATCAACTGTATACTAATTTTTAAAATCTTTAAATAAGTTTCGTTAATATTTCTATTTTCTTTTTTATGTGTTTTTCACACTTGAAATGTGTCGTTGTGTGTGTGACTTACACAATACGTGCAGTTCATAAAATGTTAGGTAAATGAAATCTCGAAATATTTCGTACTTTTAGGTTTACGATGCAGACAATAAACTTATCTGTGCTCGCAATAAAATTATTTTACTATTTCCCGAATTCAATTAAAATTCGTCAAAAAATGTACGAAATTCCTATAAATACTAAATTGGTGTTGAAATTTAAATAAAATTAAAGTTTGGATATTTGCAATAAAACAGTTTTATTGCATTGTTAATGATGCGTAGCTTAATAAACATTTAATTGTTCGACTCATTGTTTTGTGAAAGATTTCAATTTACATAACAGTGACTGATGTCATCAAATTATTGATAAACAATTTAGTGATTAATTTGATAGCTAACTCATCGATAAATTATAATTGTAAATCTTATATCAATTAGCATTTATTATAGATATTAAGTTTTTGATTATTTATTTTATACCAATTATTTTGCAGTGTAATTAAAATTAATAATCTTAAGTGATTTGAATAAAAATATAAACAAATTCTTATTTTATTATGAAGTAAAAATATTTCTGCTGCGATTTCGCAGTGTTTTATTTGCAAATGTTTTAAGTTATAAAATATATTAAATTAGTCTTTAACATCATTAACTTGTATTTATTTCACTAAACTTCTCTCATGCTATAAAACGGTCGTAATAAGCATTTAAACTAACAAACTAGTCTATTGTCTAGACTAGATCATTGTCATTGATGTTTTTGTGTATATATGGTGGAGTCGATGATAAGCAAGACTTTCAGGTGCCTTATATATACAATGTTAACATTCAAATTATTCTACTTTTTATATTTATCTCGTTTTTTGTGTGAGTGCGAGGAGAGAGGGGGAGGGAGAAGAGAACGGGTCAAAAGTAATTACAAATTTAATTGATGTAAAAATTATAATAAGCAAATAACTAAATAATCACTATGTATAACACGTTTGCTTTTATATTTCATTTCTCTGTTGGTTATTAAATCTCTTTTTAAAAGATGTTAATTCTAAACCATTTCAAAAACCTATGTTTAAACAGTAATAAATAGAATTATTACAAGCAACAACATGTGGTCGGATCTATTAAAAATGCATGCTATGCTGTAAACCCTTTTCAAATTACATAATTTAACCAAAAATTTTCGGGAAATTAATTAATGAATTCAAAAAACATCAAAATAGGAAATCAATGCATGCAATCTCAGGTTTCAGATGTTTTTGTTTGTTTGAAAAGAGAAAAAACAAAAATTTTACTACTTTTTTTTTCAACTGTCACTGCCCCCATTAAAGATTCATAAATGCCAATATTATATTATTACACTGCATCATTCGGGCAAAAGTGTGTTCGAGAGCGCCTTTTTAATTTTCTTATCACATATTTAGTATCATAATTCCATATTTTTAAGCGTATGTAATAAGTTTTTGAGATCATTAAAAAAAATCGGTGTTTCACGAATTTAACATAACTCGCTCATAATTCGCTTTACTGATGATAGCAAACTACAATTTTTGAAAAATAAAATTTTTTACTGAATTTTTTGATACTATATTTATCGCATCTCGAAAAAAACAAAAAGTGACTAAAAACGCAATTATTGAATAGATTAGACGTTTTACTGTAACGGAAGGAACGCACGAACGCCAACTTAAAATAAATACTTTCAATATGAAATTTTTTATTTAATTGGATAAATATTTTAATCATTTAGAAAACGTGATCTAAAAATTTCGTGTTACTAATATTAATCCTCTTAACGGACTCTTAATTAAATTTGAGGCTTATGTCCTTATCTATTAATATTTCAGTCTCTATCAAAAAATATATTACTATCATAGAATTATTTATCATTTAATACAATTTAAAATTTAGATGTCTTTTAATATAAACTTGTAGAGAAAAAATCTATCAACTAGTAGTAGTGCAAGCTATAAATATCTATACTGTTACAGTAGACTCACTTCAAATGCAAATAAGCTCGAGAGACACGATAATGAGCTGTTTGCGCTTAATTACTAATTATTTTTATTTCGTAAGCAATAACATAACATATCATACGTTTATAGTAACTAGTATTTATGAGATTTTTATTTTTTATTCCCCTATTTATAAAACTATTAACTAGTCATCAAACCATACTTAAACATCATAAATCGTACGAAAATAAATTTACAAAAATATATATTTTAGCTTAAATTGTGATAGAAGTTCAAGAGTTTCTTAAATACGAAATAAAATATTAGAGATTTTTTTTGCTGATAAATTCACAATGAAATCTTTTTGATTAATTCTGAAAACCTTTTTCTAATCAAAGCTATCTGACATATTTGCGCAATTATATTCGAAAATAGTAAAATTTATGTCTGCGCTGCAAATCTTTGCAATGTATTTTTTTTGTAAACCGAAATTAAATCCTCAACTCATTGAGAAAAAAATTCGCTAAAATAGAAATTTGATCACATCTTATACTGATTTCGATAATGACTAGCTTTTCTAGTGTGTAGTATGAAAAATATTTTCTGATTAAAAATAATAATTAAATCTGATTGCAATTTAATTCTTTTAAAAATAATTTTCTGTAAAGATTCAACGCTGAAAAGTCTAATACAATCACACATACACCGTTAATATTATTAATAAATGCGTTACGCTTTCTACAGCAAAGCAAAAAATTTTCATAACACCGTTATAAGAATAAAATACTGGGTCATTGGCTTTCTGAATGAAAAATAAAAACAGCTTCTTTTTTACGGCATGACTTAATTATAATAACATTTATTATTCTGATTCCCGAAACAAAATAACTTCGCTTAAATGTGCGTGTATTACAAAATTAAATATAAAAGATATTAAAAAAAATCTTAAATGCAGCGTAAAACGTAAAGAAAAAGCAAAATGCTTACCTGTGTTCGCAAATTGCATATCTATCTGGAAGAATATATTTTTAATTGAAGCACTTATATTATATATAGATGAGCTGAATTGTTTTTTTAGTGTATGTGTGTTCAGTTCAACTGAAACAGCGTTGATAGATGATGTGGTACATTGTAGTAGGAGTTGGAGTAGTAGTTGAGCAAAAAAACTCAACATTTAATTGTAGTAAAGTGTAATGATGTTGTATTTCGAATGCTTTTGTTCAATAATATTTAACAATAATAATAATAGTTAAAACAAATAATGATAATAATGTAAGAAACCAAATAAAAAAAACAAGAGAAAAAAAGAGAAGACGAAAAAAGAAATAAGGTTAAGCAGCGGCTGCTTTGTAGACAGAATTGGCATAAAGACTTTGAAGTCCTGGTCTGTAGGATGAAGAGGGATATTGTTGTGGTGGAGGATGTGGCTGCGAGTATTGTGCAGAATTACCTGTTTATATAATTATAGTTACA
Source organism: Steganacarus magnus (assembly GCA_034698365.1). NCBI lineage: Eukaryota > Metazoa > Arthropoda > Arachnida > Sarcoptiformes > Steganacaridae > Steganacarus > Steganacarus magnus. The sequence continues at coordinate 1,611 of JAQIVF010001980.1, read as the reverse complement.
AATATAGAAATCAAACATAGAAAAAAAAACAATGTTTTTATTTGAGATGACTATATTTTTTATATTGAATTAAAAAAGTTTTTCGCTAATTAAAACACTTTGTTATTTTATGTCGATATTTTCTTTCAAGCACTACCTGCTGGGATGTCTCTCCACGGACCTAATTGAGTGTCTGACAAACTTTTACAATGTACCACTGGATTTCTGTTTTTTTGAGAAGAGTTTATTTTTAGATATGTAATTTTTTTCTCATTAATCAAATTATTTGCTGATTAAAGTATATTTATGCGATAGAATTCTATTAATAAAAAATGCATACCTTTGAGATTCTCCGCGGAATACATTTCGTTGAACGAATTCAACGTTATCACTGTTAGCGCATAGAACTTTAGCATACGTTATTTTCTTTAGTTCATGCAATTGGTCTAATCGTGAATTATGGTTGATTATAAAAAAACATGTGTTCATAATATATATAAATATATGTGTCAGATAAATAAATATGAGTAATAAATTTAATAATAATAACCTGGTGTAAACGATCCAACTTCGTTTCGGTGTTCGAACCAAAACCTGTCCCCGTATTTCAGATTAAAAAACTGTATGCCGATTATGCACGTAAATGTTGGCCCAACTGCGGCACCCGGTAGTGGATACTCGGCTAATCCAGCAGAAAATAAGTCAAGATCATGCACTGATCTAAGATATATATGCAATAATATATGTTAATTATAACACATTTTTTTCTTGTTGTGCACTAGAATTACTTGTATATATTTTGAAATCGTAATCTCTGCGACGAAGGCATATACTGGTCGAGTTGATTCCAGTGATTGATTTTTTCGTCGAAACAAAATTTCAAGTAACGCGTATAACCAGCTAATCCGTGGTCACGACCGCGTTGAATGTTAAACGCCGGCAAATCAAGTCCGTATGGATTGTCTTTTGGCCTATAGAGGTGATTCTTCATATCAGACGAAATAAATGGATCTCTGTTCTGAGCTGCCTGACTGATTAAGCCACGTAATACTGTATCGAACTGGCCGTCATAGAAGCCGAATGGATTGAAGAAAAAATCTCGCAACCGATAACCGGATGTTTTTCCGTTCGGAAGTATCTCAGCGAAAACGCTATTGACTAGAGAATGGCCAAACCTGAAAGCTGCGCCCGCGAACTCGTTCAGAATGCCAGCGTTAATTTCTGGATCGTAATCAGTGTAACCGTCTGATAAAATACTGAGTTTTAGAAACTTCATGGCATCGGGTCCAACGATGATAGGCAGCCATTCGGCGTACGTGACCATCGATAGTTGTGCGACTACTATGCGCCTTTTAAAATCGAATTTTAAAAGATTTTTTTTTAATTAATGAGATTAGTATCGGTAAGGCGCCAAACTATATAACTATATTTAGCTTACTTTGCTTCTTCATAGAGAACATCTCCAGACCAGTGGGGATTTATCTTTTTCAATTCGTTCACTATCCTGTTATGCTGCCTCAGCCATAGTGTGTGCAACGCTGTGAGCGCTGGATGTTGGTTCGCACGTTTATCTCCTTTTTAATTAATTAAGATTAATGAGCGAAACGGAGGAATTATTATACTTTCAAATAC
>JAQIVF010001979.1:0-12222 GCA_034698365.1 Steganacarus magnus | reverse complement strand
CCCTAATTTGATAATTTTTTGACCCTATTACCCTACCCTAATTTTGAAAATTTTGACCCTAATTATCCGATCTCTGGATATGATTATATAATAAATTAAATTTACTGAATTCTGCCGCAACACTAGACTACAAAATAAAAGTCGTTTTAAAAACGTTTGAAACTAATTGACAGCTGAGATGAATCCTCACATATCTCACACTTTCTGTATATAATGATGTGATAGCTTTTCTAAAATCGATACATAAGCTTTCAGATGGAAAGCATGATTAAATAGCAGTCGATCTATAATTTTTATTATTTAATATTTTCACCTGTTATCCATTATCAATACTCGTATTTTTGTGTATTATATGTTAATTTAATTTAGAAGTTTTTCTTAATACAGTTACCACATATAAATCATTGTAAGTAAATTAACTATAAGTCACATTAATATTTTACACAGACTTAACATTAAAATGATTTTTAAAATTGAATTTAAAGATATAATTTATATGAGGTTACATATAACGTCTTTAAATAATCAATTTATTCTACTTATTTTGTAAGTTATTATTACTTGCAGTGAAATTAGTGAGAAAAATGTGTAAATATGCAAATGATTCTATCGGTTCACTTCAGTGAAAATGAACAAATTATTGCATTATCTGTGGTGTTTTAGCTTTTTTTTATTAGAAGATGAAATTCTAGATTTAAATGAATTAAATGATAGTGAAATTCTAATAATGCTTAAACTTAGATAAAAAATTACATCAGAAAATCATTGACTATAAGTGTATACTGTATATGAAAGATAAGTATAATTAATAAAGTCTGATAACAAGATACAAATTTAAAATTATTGATTGCTTATTTTAATTTAACAATATTTAATTATAGCTTAGTCACAATTTAGTCACAAATTTAATAATGCATTCACCGAACACAAGCGCAATTGAATGGTGTAATTCACCGTTTTGGGTATGAAACTATTATTTTACTATCTTATAACGAATTCGAAAATATGAATTCTGGAAACTGATTTCCGATTTTAGGACAAAAACTTGAGTTGGTCTGGAGATTTGCCGCAACTGACTAATTGTTTTGAGCAAACAATTTTTCCGTGCATACCATTATTAGTGGCATTGTTAATACTACCGTTCGACATATTTACTCTCCGAAGATCTAATAAATCAGCATCACTTCCTACTGGTCAATGGAGGATTATTCTCAATATGGTAATTAGTAGATAATGATTTCATATAATTCCTTTAAACGCCTTCTCTTTAAAGCTTCTTATAATGTTTTTGTCGCTAATATCTTTGGTGCAAATCTCTCGAACTTTGTGGTATTATTTCGCCAACGAAATACATTTATTAATGAGTGATTTAGTGTCGCCTATGATTAAGCTGTTATCATATATTTTGTTACTCATTTTGTTGAAAGTATTCGGTAAATATGGTTACCGAAATCCAGCGTCACCACCACTTTTCTGGTTAACTACTGTTTTATTTTCTTTTGTTAATTTATGGTCACTCAGTATTGACGCCGAACGAGATCTGTTTGATATTATAATAACAAGTTTCGAAGTATTTGGTGCTGCTTTAGCTTTAGTTATATCGAGTCTAACACCGAAACGATCAAGTTTTTCGAGATTAAATAATAGCAATTGTGACGAGGAATGCGATAATTACTGTCCATTTCAAGAATACAACGTGTTCTCCCGAATATTTCTATTTTGGGTGAAAAATTTACTTTTAACTGGTTATAGAACAAAAATTGACAAAAATAAACATTTATTGCCGCCGTGTTATTATTTTATGGCAAAAAACTCGTACAAAGCTTTTACTTCTGCAGATAAACGTTATAATTCTAAGCGATTGGCTTCACAGCGAAGATTACTGCCTCTAATGTGGAGCACAGCTTGGATTCACTATAGTTTATCCGCAGTATTAGAACTGTTTCTTCTTTCAAGCAATTTTATTCAGCCCTACTTTCTCGGAAAAATGATTGACTTTATTTCGGGCACTTCAACATCAGAGCCTTTATGGCACGGTTTATATTACTCGATTGCTTACTGCTTCTTCGTATGTCTCTCGCGCGCTGTTGACTGCCACTGTTACTTAGCCATGACTTTTGCGTGTTATCGTATCAAATCCGCTGTCAGGTCAGCTATTTATGGTAAAATGATAAAATTAAGCTCATCTGCAAGAAGAAGCTATACATCTGGTTAGCAAATTATATCTCCTTTATTGATTTTTATAACCTAATTTTTAAATCATTAACTTCTTATAGGAGAGCTAAACAACTTAATAGGTCTCGATATCGACGAAATCTGCAGTTTCATTCAAATAATGAACTCTTTTGTTACTGTACCTGTTAGTCTCGTGGTCGGAATATATATTCTTTGGCAAATTCTAGGTCCATCTTCGCTCACAATTTTAGGGGTTATGCTAATATTAGGCCCGATGACTACGTTAATTATGAGACGCATAAATACTCTACAGGCAGAGCAAATGAAATTAAAAGATAGGCGAATGGAACAAATTAGCGAAATACTGAACAACATTAAACTGTTGAAGTTATTCGGTTGGGAAAAACCTTTTATGGATCAGGTGACCGATACAAGACATAAGGAATTGAAAAAATTGCGAACTTTTGCCTACTGGTCATCAGTGATTGATGTGTTATGGGTTATGGCACCAATGATTGTTGCAGGTTCTTGTTTCGCCGTATTCTTACTCACCACTACAAACGTATTTAACGCAAAAACTGCGTTTGTTTCGATCTCCATATTTAATTTACTTCGCTTCCCAATGGCTATTTTGCCATCGGTTATAACGCGATGTATTCGCGCGTTTGTCTCGTATAACAGAGTCAGAAAATTTTTAAATGCAGAAGAACTTAATAATAACGATGATAATGAAAGGTTGAATAAAAGTTTAAAGATTAATGACGAAAATGTTATATATTTAAAAGAAGCAACCTATGCATGGAGTATGGACGAAGAACCTATTCTTAAGAATATAAATCTAATATTTCCAAAAGGATCTCTAACCGCAATCGTGGGAAAAGTTGGTTCTGGAAAATCATCCATATTTTCCGCAATTTTGGGCGAAATGTATCAAACAAAAGGTATTAAAATCAAATAAAATAAGACGTGAAGTATTTTGTTTGATTTTAATATATTTTATTAATAGGAAGCACAGAAGTGTTAGGAACGATTGCATACGTACCGCAAACAGCTTGGATACAAAACGCAACATTCAGACAGAATATCACATTTGTTTCCGATTATGACAGCGATCAATACAATAATGTAATCAATGCTTGCGCACTCACCGCTGATTTAGATATTCTGCCCGCAAAACACGACACTGAAATCGGCGAGAAAGGGATAAATTTAAGTGGTGGCCAAAAACAAAGAGTTAGTTTGGCGCGCGCTGTATATCAAAACTCTGACGCATATCTGCTTGACGATCCATTGTCGGCGGTTGACGCTCATGTGGCGCAACACTTATTCCAACACGTGATCGGACCCAATGGTATGCTTGCGAGTAAAACACGTATTTTGGCCACACATAACATCTCATTTCTTCCTAATTGTGATCGAATCATTGTTCTACAAAATGGGGAAATAGTTGCTTGCGGTAACTATCAAGAGGTTTATGATAAAGGGTTTCTGTCTCACGATTTATTAAGTGAAAACGAAGATGAAAGTGAAAAAGAGTCTGAAAATAACCCGATATTAAGTGAACTCAACCAAAATAGAAGGAATAGATTAAATAAAAGTGAATGCGAATCGATATCATCGTCTCAAAGTCGATTATCTCGACAAATATCAAAGCAGAGTAACACAATAGCGAATGTCGAAAAACCTCTGACAGCTAAGGAAAAATTTGAGAGCGACGCAAAACGTGCTCAACTGATAGATGAGGAACAGCAAGAGATCGGAAATATTAAGTTTAGTGATTACATTGATTACATTCGCCGCTGCGGTGTTTTTATAATCGTTATTTTAGTTTTAGCTGAAACTATATATAACTGTTGCGAAATTGGCGCTAATTATTGGCTAAATGTGTGGACATCAAAAAATCAGACAATTATAGCGAAAGACTCGGAACAAAATCTATACTTGTCTATATATATCGGCGCAATTCTCTTCGAAGGTTTGTTTATTGTGATTGGAAGTGTTTCGATGTATACCGGAAGCTTTAGAGCTGCGGTAAAATTGCACAAAGACATGCTATTTAGTATAATAAGATCGCCATTGAGTTTTTTCGATGTCACGCCATTGGGACGAATAATTAATCGATTCAATCGTGACATGGGAACTGTGGACGAAGACATACCATTTAATTTTATGGTTGCTTTACAACTTTGGATATGGGCTCCACTTATTTATATTATGATTTGGTCCACTAATGTATATATGGGTATTCAGATCGTTAGCGTTAATATTGTATTTTATGTTATTTATGTAAGTCTAAACCTTAATCAATATATACTGAATTAGTATCATTAGTCGCTCAATCATTATTATAAGATTACTTTTAACTTACTTTTAACTTCACTAATAGAAACTTTACTTGTGGACATCAAGACAGTTAAAAAGATTAGAATCAGTGACACGTTCGCCAATTTACTCGCATTTCAATGAAAGCATTTCAGGTGCGGCCAGTATTAGAGCGTATGGCGTGCGGCAAAACTTTTTAAATGAGTTACAGACCCGAATCGATATCAACCAAAATGTTTCGCGACATCAGTTCTCTACTTCTTTATGGTTGGTATATAAAGTGTTGATTAGTTTGTATATTTTTATAACTTAACGCAAATCTAATTATCTAGGATTGAATTGTGGTCAGGAATTATTGGTTCAATTATTACATTTTCGACCGCAATTTTTATTGTAATTAACAGACACGAAATAACACCGAGTTTGGCTGGATTTGTGATTATTTATTCTGTGGATGTGATTAATGGTATCTCTTGGGTTATAAGAAGTACCGCTAATCTGGAGACAAGTATGGTTGCTGTGGAAAGAGTGCGAGAATACACCACATTGGCTCCGGAGGCTGAATGGGAATCCAATGATGACAACAAACCAAACATAGATTGGCCATCGAATGGTCGCATCGATTTTAAAAATTATACAACTTGTTATCGTTCAGGACTCGATCCAGTTTTAAAGAATTTGACGCTATCTATTAATGCCGGAGAAAAGATTGGAATCGTTGGTCGAACTGGAGCTGGAAAGTCTTCGATGACGCTCTCACTGTTTAGAATCATTGAGCCAACTGGTGGTAAAATAGTTATCGACGGAATCGATATCACTAAAATCGGTTTGCATGACTTGCGATCAAAGTTGACAATTATACCGCAAGAACCGAGTCTTTTTGCTGGTACTTTGAGACTAAATTTAGATCCATTTGATCAATATTCGGATGAAAAGCTGTGGACAGCCCTCGAAAACGCTCACTTGAAGGTTTGAACGTCTAACCATATATATTTTTATTATTTCATAAATTTCAAATTTAAAGGATTTTGTAAGTTCACTGCCAGAGGGTTTGCTGCATAAGATAGCAGAAGGAGGGGATAATTTAAGCGCAGGCCAGCGACAGCTGGTATGTCTTGCGCGCGCACTTCTTCGCCACACCAAAATTCTGATTCTAGACGAAGCCACTGCTGCCTGTGATATGAATACCGATCTATTGATACAATCAACTATAAAAGAAAAATTTTCCGATTCTACCATTTTGACCATTGCTCATCGATTGAACACTGTTATAGATTACGACAGAATCATAGTGCTATCAAATGGTAAAATTGCTGAATTTGGTTCGCCTCAGCAGCTATTGAGTGACATCGATTCACTGTTTTATGGTTTAGCAAAAGAGGCTGCTATTGTTTAATAAGCAATACGCTTAATTTTATAGAAAAATTGTTTATAACTCAATAATTATTGAAATATTTTGAATAAAATTAAATATTAATGTTTTCTGATTAATTTATTATGATTCATCAATTCTAAGAAAAACTTATCAACTTTTTTAGCACATGACGTAAATGCAACTCAAAAAAACAAAAGTTGCATATTTACTATCTGTATAAACAAAAGTTTAGTAATTACTCTTAGAAGACAAAAATAAGATAAACTACTAAAGAAAACAAAATTAATAATTCTAAATAACTTACTATCAATTACTGTAACAGTTCATTGGAATTTGTTTTTAAAAGTCTAAATAAGATTTTCTAACACTTTACATTAAAACAAGGATATCCTATTTGTTTACTATTATTTAAACATTAAGTGTAAGTTAATATTAACAATTCCGATAAAACATCCTTTCACTGTAAATTTTACGGTAAATTAAAAAAAATAACAAATTGCAAACATTTGTAGTAACTCATAGCATAACAGCTCGCATCACCGAAATGCTATAAATACTGTGATAGTATTTGCATTAAATCACATTGCAATTACTGTTCGCATTCTAAAAAGTTCTGAAATAATTTTTGAAGATTAGTTTTATTGCTGCGTGAAAATGAAGATTAAAGTTTTACTTTTGCTAACTTTGTTATCCGTGTTATTGGTTTCAACATCATATGGCGCCGATTGTTGGTCAAACGGTTTTTCGTGTCAAGACGGCGGATGCAATAGAAGTGGTGGCAGTTGTGGCACAGTTCGTCGCATAAAACCCGGCGGCAGACCTATTTGCCGATGTCAGTACTTTTTCGGACGAAGAAGAGGTTAATGGAATCAATGGAAAATACAGATAAAATTTTAAACCCCTTGAATATTTAAATTTTTTAATTAAAAGCTCAAAATATGAATTACTTTAAATTTTATTCAAATAATTCTACTGTTCAATAAATATACTGTAAGAAATTAAAGTAAAGTAATAAATACTTTTATAATATAAAATAAAGTATTGTACTGAAACTTTAGTCAATTTTATTTGAATTTATTAAATAGATAATAAAGTTTCACAAAGATTTTCGCATTAAAAATCTATATTTACGCAAACTATTTTGAAGTGTATATTATGTTTTATTGAGTTGAGTTCTAGTGTCGAGTCTTCTACTACAGTATGATCAGACATCGGATATTTGGGATTTTCCCAAATTTCTCCATAAACCCCAAATTTGTCATAATAATCGTGAAAAATTGTCGTTTAAATCCGATGAGTTTTTGAGACCCCTGTTATATTTTACCAAATTTTTAAAAATTTGTGTCTTAAATCAGATGAATTTTGACTCTAATCCTAAGGAATTTGGAAGCCACTCCTTTGTTGAGCCTTAAAATTATATCAATTTGCAATAAATTTGTATTTATCGAAGAAAAACTAATTGTTTTTGTAACAACCAAATATTAAATTTTTTTTCCCAAATAACAACCAAATTTTGTGACTTTTTATTCCCAAATATCCGATGTCTGAGTATGATAAAAATCGCAGCGCTAAAGCTGGTAGAGAGTGTGAAATAAAGTTTAGATAACTTTCTCTTAAAAACTTATAATTTTAATTTAGAATTTCGTTTATGTAAAATTTATTTAGCAATTATTTTTATTAAGAAGTTGGTTCATAAAAGCATGAAATGTTGAACAATTTTTTACAGAAAGTTGATTTATTTTGTAAAATTAAAAATAATTTAATACAATTAATTAACTTTACAATACAAAATATAATTAATGGTAAAAAATAAAATTAAATAATAATAATAATAATAAGAGAAATTTTTAGGGGAAAAACGAGAGATTTAAGTATCTTTTTAAATAAATTAAATATTTTTGATTATAATAATAATAATAATAAAATTTAAATAATGGAGGCTAAATTTGATAATAATTTAATGCGCTGTATATGTGGAGCAAAACACGATAACAATGAAGGCGAATGAGGCAGAGATGGCATTGGCGAATGTCATGACAAGCCCCTCAAGAATATCAGTACAAACCGCGGTCAGCGAATTATTTAAATCATTGTTAATTCGCCTGCAATCAACCAAATCGCGCAAATCCTTAACCTCAGCGCTGGTCTGATTCACTTTTCTCGAAATACTGTCTATATTACTATAAACGGTTTGGTTGACGACTGCATTGCATTGCGTCGGATAAGCCGAACAAACTGATGAATACAAATATTTAAACGTTTCAATAAATTGTGGTATAGTGCTTAACGCACTTTCCGCTTGACTTATATAATCTTCTAACGGATTTCTTGTATTAAGTGGACACTCAATATAATATTCAGTAATTGGCTTCTCCACCATACCATTCATATGAGACTTGATATACGGTTTGGCTTCGGCGCAAAAGTCGGCTGCGGTCACATTCAAGCCGAATGTTACCGACAGTGCAATCATGCAAATAATCAGCGCAAATATCGCGAATATAGTGAACATTATTAGAAAACATCGAGAAAAGATCACACATATAAACGATATACCAATCACCGCTAAAACTGCCACAATAACGAACGTGAAGATCCAGCGATAGTTTTCGTACTTTTTAACATCTCTAGGAACTGAGTCGATGTCCGCGGATTCCATTTTATCGTAAACTTCGGTTAACTGATGACTAGCGTTGTTGGTATAAGTAATTATTGAAGTTAATGCTTGCGCTAATTGTGGATATAATGCGCCAAAGTTTGGTACGATTGCATTGAGAGAAGTAGTTATGTTGTGAACCTCATTCGTTACATCAACAGTCTGTGCTAAGACTTTCGTGTCATTTTGAATCAAATTGAATAGTTTGGCCGCGTCTTCGGTGGCGTTATGAACAGTACTCACGCCATCGTGTATTTTCCACGAACCAATGAGTCCAACAATAAAAGTTGCGCCACAAAATAACGCGAACAGGAAGATAAAAACTTTACAGCCTTTGCTGTCGATATTTTTCTTAGATTTATCACTTGTGCCGCAGAGACAGATACATATCGAGTAAAAGAGATACACAAGCAGAACAAGAATCAGCACTAATATAGGAATTGACACAAACACTAACAATGACTCCACATATTCTTTATTTTGTTCGTCAAATGTGGCATTTTGTATGCGTTGAAGTTTGACATTCAAATGTGGTAATTCGTGAAAGAATTTCGCAACTTTTGAAGTGCGATAGCTTTCTGATTGATTCATACTTTTTTGTAACACTTTGATTAACACACGCAAAATACTAGTTGATAGTAAATTTTACTAATAACTAAATAGCATCACACGAATAATAGCGTTTTCTTTTGGTTTAATTTATAATTATAGTGTGTATAATTTTCTTTAAAAAAAGTTTAAATAACTAATTAACTGCAATAATTAGTTATCACTATTAACCATAAAACAGGCAAGAGTTGAAACGCTTTTGCTTCCAGTCGTTAAAAGTTTATTAAAGAGTGTTGTAAAAATAAATTTGAGTTCGTTTCACACATTCATAAAAAATATCTGCAATGCATATCATATGGCAGGTAAAAAAAACACTTATATTAGTAATGCTAATAACTTTCTCATTTCGGGTAAATAAATTATTTACTCACAACTTGAAATATCGCTGAGTTTTTGTTGAGAAATAACACTTAAAGAATTTTATTTATTCTCTGTAATCTTGAAGTAATAAATTTTGATAGAATAAAAATAAGGATACTATATATATAAATAAGAAAAAGTCAATTCTTTAGCCTTCGCTTAAAGGTATTAACAGATTATCACTCGGCGAAACATAAAATAAAAATTAGAGCTTTAATTATCTCTAAAATAATAAACTGGAACACAATTTCCTTCAAATCTCAATTAAAATGCGGACACAATTCAATATAAATATCGTTTTGTTATCACATTATCTATTTGTTAAACACTATCAGAAGCACTACTTGAGGGTTTTCAACCAAGTATGAGCTGCTACTATACACTAAAATTTTTTATAGCTATAAATTACTATAGCTATTAATAATTTTTATCGACTATTTGTTGATTTTCAGAGAATAAAACATGTCCAGCAAACAACAACTACGATTTATGACTTTTTATTTCATAATTTATTGGATTTGATGGCGTATCACAACAACTATTGCATTATTGCAATATATTTAGATTATAATTTATTAAACTCATAATAATTGTTTAATAAAAGTTATGATTCATACAAAACAATAGTAAAGTACAGATAAAATTAGTTTCTACGGAGTGATAATGCGTACGATAATGAATATCCTAATACAGTACTAATAAAACTGAATTCCAACGTTACTAAAAAAAAAACGACACACGCAGAGACAAATTTTTTTTAATTACAAAATTTCTGCCTAATTAGCGTAAAAAACCATAACATTTACGCTCGTTTGTGTTGACGCTAACAGTATTTTGACATTTGTATTCCAATTGCTGTGAAACACTGATTTTTTACATTCCAGCTCTTACGCACAATACAAATATGAATTTGTTGTAATTAATAAGAAAACAGGAAATGTGTAAAGTCACGCTTAAGCTTAATAATATCTTTTTTAGTATCAAACTGTTGCTAAGATATTGAGTGTTCGTAAATTATATTAATCGCAATATTGAGCAAAATTAATAATATTTAATAATATCGTTTCAAGAAATATACATTTACTATAAGGTTGAATTGTATCGCACTTTAAAATAGATAAAAAAGACGCGTCAAGGCGTATAAATATAAACTATCAATTAAAGTTTCCTACAGTGCGGTTTGGTTCTGTTGATTTTTTTATTGATTTAGCAGTTTTAGGTGATTTTACTTTTATATGGAGAAAACAATGTTTAACTGCTAAACATCAAAAATCAATTATTTATAGTAGTGATTGAAAATATTCAAATTTCAATTACCGTTACCGCTCCACTAACGCAACAGTAAATACCGTTACCGTTTCATTACCAGCAAAATTATATTTTTTCACTTCATTACCGTGCCATTACCGGAGCTAATTTGCAATTTCACTACCGTACCAGTAATGCAGTAATGAGTGAAATTATTTAACAATTCATTAAAATAATTTTTATAAAAGATGAAATAACCTAAGCTTTAACACCTTTTCATTTAAATTACTCTTTATCTTTATTAGTAATTAGTAATTAGCAATATTAACTTTAATTTATATATTTGATACGTTCAATGATTTTTTAAAGTTATTTTAAAGTTGACTGTTATTTAAAAAAATTTTATTAGAAAACTATTGCAGATAATAATTAAATGATTTTTTATGGATATAAATGTGGTTAAATTAGTGTTTTAATTAGTTGTAAAATATTTAGCGGTTGGCGGTTTAACAACTTTTACGGTTACGATTTGAGTATGAAACTTGGCGGTCGGTTACCGATTGAAAACTTTTAAAATGTTTCGCGGTTTAAAGGTTTAAAGCAGTCTAAAAAATCAACCGACGAAAGCTTTAATATCGATATAAACTAATATAAGTAATGATGAGAATAAGCTCAAGCTTAATAAGCTAGCTTTAAGCTCGAAGCCAGCTCGATACGAATTTATAAGCTCGAAGCCAGCTCGATACGAATTTATAAGCTCGAAAGCCAAGCTCAAAGCTAACTCTGTTTTAGTAAGCTCAGTGTATAAGCTCAGCATACTAAAACTCAAGCTCACGCTGTCGAGCTTTACGAGCTTATTTCGACAATTTTTCGATAAAAATGTCAACAAAATTTCAAGTTTTATTTAATTATTGCATATAATTTTAATATTATATTGCATATTGTGAAATAAGCTCAAGCTCAGTTAAGCTAGCTTAAGCTCAAATGTAAGCTCAACGAACGATTTTATCAAAATAAGCTCAAACTCAAAGCTTGATAGGTAGCGAGCTTAGGCTCGGCAAACTGAAGCTCAAGCTCAGCATAATCGAGCTTATTCTCATCATTAAATATAAGAATGCGAATAATTCAAGTTGTAATGAATTAATCTATTGAAATAAATTTTTAGAAGTCATAATAATTTGAGATTCGTAAATATTATGAAATTTTTGAGCAGAAAATTAAACAGAAGTAAAATTTTATTGTCATAATAATAACATACAAGAATTTACGAATATTTCAATTTTTACTTCGAGGAAATTCTAAACAAACGTGAGAATTCAAATAAACTAAATTTAGTATAAGTTCTATAGTCATACATTTTTCAAGTTAAAATAAAAGTATTATCAAAACTAATTGTTTAAATTAGAGATGAGCATTTTAGTCCGCCTAACCTTAGGCTTAGGCTGTAGGCTGAGCCTAAGCCTACATTTTTCATAGG
>JAQIVF010001978.1:0-12223 GCA_034698365.1 Steganacarus magnus | reverse complement strand
TTTTCGGGCTCGGGCTTGAGGGTGTCGGGCCTAGATCGGGCTCGGGCCTTAAATTTTTTAAGATTTCGGACTCTAGTATACATTTAATGATTAGGAGCTTTATGATAGAAATCGTTTTAAGTTAGAAGATGCTCTTAAAAAGTTCATATAATAAGTTTAATATATATTTTAAAGAAAATTAATTTAAAAGGAAATCAATACTTAAAATTTTCTCATGTAACAATACTAAACTAAAATTTTATGGAATTAAAAATATTGATGAAATATTTTCAAAAGTTAGGTGCCTGTGAAGTGTCAATTCGAGAAAATACCTCATAAAACTGCGAACGGAGGGACAGACACACGGACATTGTCAAAACCGTAAACTAAAGCTTCATTTTTCTCGTATAATAATAATTGCTTTTACTCAATTTACTTTAATTTAAATATTAGTTTTACAAATTTTTAATAATGAAAATCGTTTACGCATAATTTTCCTGACACTGCATTAAATATTAGGAGTTGTTTTAATCGAACACATAATTTTGCAAATTATTATGCTCGTAAATATTTATAAATTTTTGTTAGCTTTCTTCGTGTTATGGCAACAACATTCTCGATAAATATGTTTGCAATGTTAAGTTTTAGTTTTGTTCAATCGTTATCTTTACGACTAGAACGCAATTATGAGAAGTTCCTTTAATAAGCATTAATTCTCAGTTCTAAGATTATAAATATTTACGAGCTTAAGAATTTTTCACAATTATATATATGTGTTCGCTTAAAACAACTCCTAACAATTAATGCCGTGTCAGTAAAATTAAGTGTATAAGCGATTCAAACACAATAAAAATTTTGTAAAACCAATATTTAAATAAAACAATAAGTATTTGGGTAAAAGCAATTATTATACGAGAAAAATGAAGCTTTATTTTACGGTTTTGACAATGCCCTGGTGTCTGTGCCTCTGTTCGCAATTTTATGAGGTTTTTCCGCGAAAAAAAGGGTTTTACCGGTTAACGATATGTTTAAAATTTAACAGATTTAAAGTCAATAATTAACACTTCACTGGCACTTAACGTTAGAAAATTTTACATCAATGTTTTTAAATTCAATAAAATTTTAGTTTAGTTTTGTTTGTTGAGAAAATCTTAAGTATTAATTTCCTTTAAAATTATTTTTCAAAACTTTTTGTTTTCTAAAAATGGTCTTATATTTTAAATCTTTATTCTTAATTTAATTTTTAATTATTTTTCTAATTCATTTCAGTCGGATTTGATAAACATTTGGCAATCGATTTTGATGGAAATCGCAAATATTCCATTGCAGAACGTTTTTGTGTAGCGCTGTGCGTAATTTTTATGAGGTTTCTCTGTAAAGTGTTAATTATGTTAGTTTTTTTAAAATTTTAATCGATTTAAATTTAGAATTATAGATATTTCTTTCAAATTAATTAGTAACTGTAAGATTTACTACATATTATAAGATTTGAGAGTCTCCAGTAAACTGAGATTTTGAGTCTTTAAGTAGTCTTTAAAATAATAAAGGTTTCAATGATTACATAATTTTAATTAAATAAAAGAGTTTACAGATAAAAAGCAAAACCGTAATTACCATAGTGTTTTACCATAGAGTTTGAGTTTATAAAAGTTTTGCTAATCAATAATTTTTCTACTAATTAATTTATATTTTTGGTTACTCAGAAAATCAATGCCACATATGCTTATAAGATAGAGAGAGAGAGAGAGCACAGCGAAAAGATTCTCTCGATCGAGTACCTGGTGTGTGGTCTCACCTGAACGGCTATTGTCCTTTACTATTATTGGTTAAACTTAACACACTGCACATTTAATACTAAAAGTGTTATGTGTTTTTAGAGTATACTTCCTATGTTTGTCATGAATGCGCGAAATTATAGCGTCGCTGAATAGGGTCTAATTTTAAATAACCTCACAATATATTCAATTTCTTTCTAACAGACTAACATTTATAACGATGTAATGGTTACATATTCGGATCGAGACGGTATTTCGATTATCAATTTGAAGTCATTTCTTAACAATGAACTGGAAAACTCGATGAAACTAATCAAGTATAATGAACCACAAAATGATTGGACAA
Organism: Steganacarus magnus; assembly: GCA_034698365.1. Classification (NCBI taxonomy): domain Eukaryota; kingdom Metazoa; phylum Arthropoda; class Arachnida; order Sarcoptiformes; family Steganacaridae; genus Steganacarus; species Steganacarus magnus. The sequence goes on along the minus strand of JAQIVF010001978.1, from coordinate 10,123 downwards.
CTGATGATCTATATTATAGTTCTGAATCGAATCTGATAGTATGGTGGACTTCGGTTTACTAAAATTCGCGCAGTAATTACAGAGAAAAATTACCCGTCAAACAAATAATCATTCAAAGAACAAAAGATGATTCGATAATAACCTTAAACCAAACAAACTCTATGGTTCTGGAGTCAAACAGAATTTTCGCGTTTGACTCGATTCATGATTTAATATACTTCGGCGTCAATAATTCGATTACGGTTACTAACATAACTTGCACCGATATTCAGTATATAATAGCTGAAATTAGTGACCAATCAGAAGCGCACAGTCTGGTAGTGAACCCAATTGATAGCGCAATGTTTTGGTTGCAAGCAAAAAGGACCACCACATCATTTGGATTTAACTATGCACTAATGCGGGCAAATCGAGACGGAAGTAATATTACAGAGATAGTCGATCGCTGGAAATTTTCGTCACCGCTCGCACTAACTATTGATTACAATTCTCGACGACTATTATGGTACGACGAGGGAAAAATTCAATGCGCAGATTTTTCGAACGGAGATAAAATAAGACCGATATTTTACCGACTCTTTGATACCGTTCATTCTATCAATAGTTTCGAGCGATACGTGTATTTTATTGCAAATACAGACCAATTATGGCGATACACTATAGATGACGAGTTGAGTGATATAATGACAAAAGTTTTCGAAACACAACTCTATCGTCAGAAGTATCAGCGTTTAAAATTATTGATAAGCGGAGGAATATAACCACCAATAGGTGTTTGAATTCAATGTGCACTCATCTCTGTTTACAGGTTTCGAAATCGCAATACCGATGCGTTTGTCCGCGCAATAAAACACTTAGACTTAACTGTATCGAGAAAGTAATCATTTTATGTGAATTATACAAAAATTAAAAGTTTTATTTTTGCAAAAATATTTTTATTTTATTTTTAAGGTCGTAAACATCACGGATGACGACGACGACTCAAAAGCATTCGAAAGCTCACAGCAAACTCATTCACTGCAAACATCGCTAATTATTATTATCGTTTTAGTATCTGTTGTGGCAGTTTTATTAACGACAACAATATACTGGTATCTAAAGAATAGAAATATAAAGCGAATCACGAGTAAAGAGAAGCAGCAAAAATCACCGAATACTGCTTATGATGATAGTATGATTGATGACGAGAATTGTAATAGTTATGAAGCGCTCAATTATGGCGAAATAAATGCGGACGAGAACTATGAAAATATTGCGGGAAAAAACAATTCATATGTTGAGATTTTGGCGCCAGAAGAAGAATGTTCGTTCGATGAAGAAAGTGAATATATTCAAATGAAATGATGCAATAGTTGTGTTATGAAACTCTTTTAAAAAAGATTTCTTATAACTTAGTTTGTTATATAACGAAAATATTAAATATTCTCCAATAATAGTTAGAAAAATATTAATAATTTTCGATCTGTTTAAGGTTCACTTAAAATATCACTAACAATAAATCAAAAAGAATAAAATTATTTATTTAGAAGTTCCGTTTTCAGACTAAAGTTAGTCAGTTGATGTGTTTTGCATACAGTAGATAAACCTAAAGCAGTTTAACGAGTCTTTATGATCGCTATAAGCTATTCGTGTTATAAAACAATTAATTTTGTTTTCGCGTTCTTGAACGGTGTTATTACTAGTTTTAGCTTTAAATTCTGAAATAAAAGAATTTTATTCTCAAATAAATTTAAAGAACAGCTTATAAGTTACTCTCAAAACTATCTATAAAGAATTGAATAATGTATTTATTCTTTAATTTATAATTACTCCAAATTTAGTTTTTTTGAATTTCAGCTCGATATCAAAGCTTGAGCAGAAAGTTGAGCTGAAGTTGGGTGAATTTCAATTATTGTGGGATGAGCTGATTTTTTCAGATCTTAACCTCAAAAATCTGAGCTAAAATGCAGCGCGAGCTTCAGCTAGCTCAGATTTAGCTGAGCTTTTGCCTCAGGTTCAGCTGAGCTTTTGCCCATCTCTAGTTATATGTCATTGAATTCAAGTGGCAAAGTTCTAAGTTCAACGAAAATACACAGTAAAACACTCTTATCTACAAAATAAGTTTAATAATTTGGATTATGTTCTACAAATAAGTTTATTATCAATTGGTTTCGTGGAAAATTAAAAACACACAGAGAAAATACTTTAAACATTTATTGAAATAATAAATTTTAATCTTTAACTGATTAATGATTTGTTATAGATTAAGAGTTATGTAGTTCTTTTTGAAATCAATGTGTAAAATCACTCATTAACTGTTTCATAGCTACAGTATTTTATACTAATTTGTTTTATTTATGACTTCATCAATGAATTGGAAGCGTGTTATTCACTGGTAGTTTATAAATTGTCTTAAATACTGTCAGGTGATTCATTTTGACGATAATACGAATTCGCGTATAGAATCATAATTAGTTGCACTGTTGTTCATAATTAGCAGTTCATATAAAGAGACTAAATAATTATGATATAAGAGAACTCAAGATTAGATATAGTGTGGAGTATCAAGGGTGAACCTTTGTGTAAGTACATGGAACCCTTTTAAAACTATGGAACTCTTGTATAAGTATTTGGTTTAATAAAATATATTATTGTAACATTTAAATATTTTAAATCTTTTTTCTCAAATTTTTTAATGTATTAATCAATTATTTAATACAGTAAAGCTTAACAATGTTTACTTATTATTGTAATTATTAATTATTAATATTATTCGCTTCATTGTTTTCATAACGATTTCTTGGAGTAAGAGGATCAAGATTATCCGGACGATCATCTTATATTGGTCCAAACAAACGACGACGAACTGGACGATCACGCAAATTATACTGAGAATGTGTTCTATCCAACTCCCTTTGGAGATTTACTTAATTTAAATATTAATAAAAGAACTGCTAAAAAGGTTTACTAAATAAAGGTACATATGATAGTGATATTTGCAGAATTAAGCTATCACACAAAATGGCGTTTTCAAGGATCGCGATATCCTGTTCAACATTGGCGATGTCCAAATCTATATGCAAAAGGTTGTGGTGATGAACCAAATCAGCCAATTCTTCCTGTAGATGGTTAGCACGGCGTCTATTTGCGTTCAATTGTGGTAAAATTCTAGCAATTGTTTGCCGCATATTTGCAACGCAATGTTGTAATGTATGACCATTCATAGACTCTGCTGCAACTCCACAATCTAAAAAAGTTAATTTTAATAACCTAAAATTAATGAAATTAATGAATAATAGTACTCTCCATTCGGACAAGTTAACAGAATTATAATAGGAGCTGGAGAAGTTCTTAAGTTAAAATTAGCTATGTGATTAGTATAACCCGCATGTTAACTCTGCGAAACAACTAAACTCAGAATTAACAGCTTCGCCATTAATTTCTGTCTCCTTTTCTAGATTGACATCAAAATCCTCGATCTCTCCACGACACATTGGGCATCTTGTATCAGTTAGATACAAAAAGCATTGGGTGCAAAAAATGTGTCTGCAAGATTTTAATCGTGTTGGATGAAGATAGACGTCCAAACAAATCGCGCAATTATTGTTTTGAGCAAATTCACGGTTGACAAAAATTTTACTATTGATTCCCATAATAAAACTTTAGTTAGATATTTTAAAGTATAAGATTTATTTTAAAACACTATATTTATAACTAAACAACAAAAATCACCAATAACATTGCTTTTATATGATCCTAAATTAGACCAATATTTGCAGGTGTTAATAAATTGAACAATAGTAGAATATAAGGTATAATTACTAGAACTGAAGAGTTCTTCAGTTCTAGTAATTATACTTATATGATCATAGCCACAATAATGTAAAGTCTATAACTAATCTATAATTTTACACCACAACTCTGTTTCAGTAATAATTAATCGTTATTCAAGAATTTTCTAAACTAATCGTTTAAATAAACGAAACAAATTATTCAATCAATATTTTATTTCTTAAAAAATAAATTTAACGGTTTCTGCGTTTGCCATCGTGTTATTGTTTTATGTGACGCGCTAAACTTTTATGAAACAACACGCGTGCACTACATCCGTTATAACTGCATTCGATGTCGAACGCAGTTCTCTCCATATGATTGTAAAAATCTCTAGATTGCGATTCAAAGTTGCTATTTTAGATTTCACACAAATCATTTATGCAATAATATATTTCCTCTACTTTAATTTCGCATTCCTTAATTAATTGCTGCATTTTTGGTCGACTACACCAACCATTCATGCGGCGGACATAAATATTATTTTCGCTAGATTTTTCTAATGCATAAAAATATAAAATAATAAAAACGGTAGTTTGTATGTGGACAGTCTAAAGACTCCGCTTTAAAATAAAACTTACCAATCCGTTACAACTTGCCTTCCAATCGGATAAATCTTTATCTTCAATGTTGTTAACATTTACTTTAAGCATTTCATTACAAAAATTTTCAATTTTTTGATGCGCTTGATTAAGCGCTTTAATTAAAAATGACTTTTTATTATCGTCAAATTTATCATTGGATTGAATATATCTCAATCTACTTTTTTTCGCTTTAGAAAGTATAGTTACAAAATCGCTATATTCATTTAGCGTCGAAATTTCTTTTATGTTTAATAGTCTAAATTAAAAAAAATTATATTAATATTTTAAAAATTGAATATAATAAATATAATAAATACTAACTTAAATTGTTTTTTAAATTTCTCAAATAACGCATTTTTGTCGACTTATGAGAAATCCATTTTAATGAATAAAGTTAAATTATAAAATGGCTACTATACAGTTGTTAGTGTAATTTCACATAAAGTATGTGATTAATTTAACGAAAATTTTTATTATGGGGAACCCAATATTAGAATATTAATAAGTAGAGCTGATTGAAATGACCGAACTATCCGAACTAACCGATCTATCCAAACTAGTAGAACAATCCGAATTAACCGAACTAAACGAACTATCCAAACTAGCATAACTAGTTGAACTATCCGAACTATCCGAACTAACCAAACTATCCAAACTAGTAGAACAATCCGAATTAACCGAACTAACCAAACTATCCAAATTATTCAAACTAGCAAAACTAGCAGAACTATCCGAACTAACCGAACTATCTAAACTAGTAGAACTATCTTAACTAACTGAACTATCCAAACTATACGAATTAAGTGGTGGCTATCATTCATTGTTTGTTTATTCAGATATAGTTTCACCTTCATTTGTAGGAGATTCATATACCCAGTTATTGAGAATAGTTGAAATTCCAAGCAACTATAAATTTGGAGATCAAGTTAAAATAACTTATCCAAATACATATTATGTGCCAGTATTAGTTAAAGAATTTTATACTCTAGAAATTGCTATAAAGGATGACAGTGGAGAAAATATTCAATTTCAATTTGGAAGAAGTATTATTACCTTACATTTTAGAAAAGTTTATAAAAGGAATGATAATTTATTACTTTAAAAAATGAACCCGTATACTAATTATTATGTTAATCAAGTTGGCTCAGGTCTTCCTGGTTTTAAAGGTATAAGATATCAAAGAGGTCACGGTTTTTTTGGAAGATTTTTTTCGAATACACTATTACCATTTGTTAAACAATTATTACCAGGGTTAGGCAAAAGAGCTTTACCATCTGTTGCGGGATTAGAACAAGATAGATTATCTGGAAAAAATAGGAAAGTCTGCAATGAAAGATTTAAAACACTTTGAACAGATGTTGCTGATGAAACATTAAGTCAACTAACTAGTAAGCTTCAAAAAGGCTCTGGTCGTAGAAGAAAAAGAAAAACTTTTAATTTTTTGAAAAAGTTTGAAGTTTATAAAAAGAGCATTAGAAAACGAAAAAGAATTAGAAAAAAGACAAAGAAACGAAGATCATTAAAGAAAAAGCGAAAAAAAGACAATTTGACTTTTTAAAATGAGTATAATTCATGAAATGTCAAATGTTACACCTCATCCTGATTTTGATTTGTTTGGTGTACCTCCAACACAACTAAATATTGAACGTGATATACAGTCAGAACATAGACCAATATCAGTTTTGGATTCAAGATCTATTATTCAATTTGTTATTAATATTGCTGTTGATGAATATATACAATTACGTGATAGCTTATTGAATATTAGACTAAAAATAAATATAAAAAGACAAAATAAATCTGACGTAAATGTGGATCATTGGAAAAAGGTTGCTCCAGTAAATTATTTATTACAGTCTTTATTCAACAATGTACAAGTTGAGATAGATGGGAAAGCAATATCGATATCTCCTCAAACCTATGCATATAAGGCTTATTTTGACGCGTTACTGGGTTATACGAAAGATGTGAGAGAAAGTTATTTAACTACTGCTGGATATTATAATGATAAAACTTCAAAAACTACATTTACAGAAGAACAAAGTCTATTAATTCGACCAGATGTAACAAAGGCTACTGGTGAAGGAAAATCGATTGAATTAATGGGAAAACTACATATAGATTTATTTTCCCAACCAAGAGCTTTGCTTGGTGGTGTAACTCTTAATATTACACTTTTACCGAATAATCCAAATTTTTACTTATTATTTAAGGATAATACTTTGGAACCAAATGTTGTATTTGAAGATGTGTCTTTATTTATGCATAGATCAAAAGTTATTAATTCAGTTGTTAATGCTAATTCTGTAGCATTAGAAAAAGGAACAGCAAAGTATCCAATAACTAGAGGTCATGTAAAAGCATCTAATATTTCAAATGGCAATACAGACATAATTATTGATAACGCTGTTTTTGGAATACTTCCATGTCGTATATTATTGGTACTATTACCAAATGATGCTTTTTCCGGGTCTTAAACAAAAAATCCATACGATTTCAAAACATTTAAGTTAAACTATTTAGCTGTACACATAGATGGACAACAGTACCCATTAAAAGCTTACACACCAGATTTTTCAAACAAATTTTATACAAGAGAATATTTGGGTTTATTTGAATCTTTAAATCAATTAAAGACAGATTCTACAATTTCATTAAGTTTAAAAAAATGGGCTGAAGGAAATTCAATATATGGATTTAATTTTGCCCATGATTTTAGCGATGATTGTTGTAAAATGGGATTTGCAAGTATCATAAAATTTTAAATTAAAAAAATTTGATCACCAAAATTTGCTTGAGGTACTTCAAATATTCTTAGTATATTTCGTCTAGTAGCTCCATATGGTCTGTCTATTATTATATCACACATAAGAAACAAATTCTTAACCGGATCTATACTGTATGGGTGTCTAGGAGTTGTTGTTATATCATCATTCGGTAAATGTAACATATTTGGTAAAACTCCATTTTGATCAGGCATGACTTTTTAAATAAGGCAAAAAGATTGATCCAAATAATTCTTGTACATCAACTTTTATTTCTTCATAATCATAACCAATAATTTCACATAAATTTGGAGAATTTAGCCAACATTATGCCAAAATGCGATTTTGAGCATTTAATAAATAGCACATAGAGACAGAACCGAAATCACTGACGTCCGCAAATATTATTATCGCAATGGAAAGCGTGATCGTATTGTAAGCGCAAAAGTCGTGTATTTACAGCATTGGGAGGAAATGACAATCGTTATTATATCGCCGACTTATTTAGCATTGCGTTCGTTTAATCTCGCGGCGATTAAATATTATGTGAGTAGTAGAAACGATATCTGCCTTTACACAGACCTCGAAATGAAAGACACGAAAGCCTCTTATGTTAAAAAATATGGCATCGCATACAAACAAAAGGAGGAGTTTTGAGACTCAACAATTCTCGAGAGACTCAAAATGTGCAATATGTCTGCGATTATTAATAAGGCTATCGCTATTGTAAATCGTATTGAAAGCGATTATCCGAGTGGCGCTTACTTTATTCACTTCAAAGACGTTGATTTGTCAGAAATGGAAATAGCGTTTAATCACGTCATGGGATTGGTTCGAAATCTCGAGGATAAGCACAACGCTTACAAATATTTGTTACTTCACGCCTCATGGGTTTTTAGTGATCGCGAACAACACGTGTGCGAGAAATGGAATTTCATTATTTTACGCATAATTACAGCGCTTATAATTCGCGAAAAAGTTTTATCTGAAGTCATGGAAGCGTACCCAACAATAGTAGTTCACATAAAAAGCAAGTGTTTGGCGTCGCTTATTGCATATTACGACACAACACCGAATCCGAGCCCGAAACGTGATTATTTGGTGGCAAAACTAATCAACACTCACAGGTATTTCATGAAAGAATTGGTCGCCAAAATGAACAAAATTCGTCATCCGTCACTAAAAGAATTGTTAAAACTCGAGCGTTTTGACAAAGTCGAGCGGATTGAAGGTCTACAACACACATTGTTTAATGAAGCCTTCAAATCAGGCATTTTAAATATCGATGACAGTGTTTTGGCTCAAATGGAAAAAGCAATGGCACCTCAAATACCGCAAAGACCACTACCGTTGTTACCGGCATGTGGCAACAAAATCAGCTGCTAAAGCGAAAACAGCGACAAAAACAACCGAAATCACAAAAGTCACTGACGAAGAATTAATCGATTTGACGAAAGAATCGCCCGCTAAAGATAAGTCGTCGACTTCAACTGAAACTATCGAAACGCCAGCTGAAGCAACTAAAGAGACATCACAATCAAAACAAAGCGAAGAAAGCAACGAATCGCATAAAGAAACAGCTGATAACGAAACTTCGTCACAAATCATACGAAACGTCACCCAGAGATCAGAGGAACCGCATTCTCAGAGCGATTTTAACACTGCTAACGCTCCAAAAATATTTTCACAGAAATATGACGTTTTCGACGATAAGCCCGAAGAATGAAAGAACTCAGCATTTAATCAAATTTCGTGTTATTTTGTAAATTTTACATTATTACTTTGTCAATTTTCTCGTTTTATTTTGTTGTTTTGTTTAGCATTTTTTGATTAGTCTGTGAGACACCCGAATCAAAAAAGCAAAGGGAGTAGTGAGGCACGCGAGTCTTGAGACGACGCGCCAAACTCAAAGTTTAAGCGACTTAACTTAAAAATCGACTCAAAGTTTAAGCGACGCATAAAGTCGCAAATATTTTTATAACATCCCTTAGCGATTATTAATTAGTTTAACGTTTATTTGTTTTTTCAACTTTTTTGTAGTTTTTATGTGTAACGCGTCTAATTCTAATTCTACTTTTGTTGTTTTAAGACGCGTTAAACGATAAACCAGGAGTTGAATAAAAATGAGCGGTTTCAAGTTTGTAATTATCAAATATTGTTTTACAAAACTTTGTAAAGACATCTGCTAATAAACAAACATCTAATTCGAGATAAATATCGTGGTAATCACCCAAATTATTACATTTAAATTCATCTCACACAGTCTTTGCATGACCGTAATCATCATTTGAAACTGATTCAAAAGTTAAACTGGAATAAAATTTTGATTTTTTTGGAAGTGTAGGGTCATTAAAAACGTTAAAATTTGTAATATATTCATATGGAAAGATACCTTTACGTAACAATAATTCAAAGTTATTTTTATTAATAACGAGAATATTTTTTAAAAAAAGCTTGTTTTGTTACTTTGAATTCATGACTACCAGATTTTGCTAAATTTTTTATAATTCATTTAAAGAGGAAGACATAAAATTAAAACTATTTAAAAATTTTATTTTACCATTAATTTTTCCTTCATCGGAATAATTAAAAATGAAAAAGACAAAAATTTCTGTGTTGTCTGTGGTATAAGTTGACATTTTCTAAAATCATCAGCTGTTAATTGTTTATGTATTAAGTTTGCATCAAAACTTTTCAAATTATGAACAAAGATTGGTAACTCTTTTTTAACTTGGTAATAAATGTTGCACATAACATGAGCACTACCTCTATATAAGCCTGTAATGTGATCCTGGTCAAAAACATTAATTTGATCTTCAAGAAATATTTCTTTACAAATGTGACAATGCGTAGATTCATTGTGCTGTTTTAATTGATCTTTAGTCATTTTTTTTCATTTTAATGCATTTATTTAATTTATTAAAAATGATTTCTGACACTTCTTTTAATTTTATTAAAAACACC
>JAQIVF010001977.1:0-12225 GCA_034698365.1 Steganacarus magnus | reverse complement strand
TGCGATTTTTGCGAAAACAGAGCTGCGATTTTTGGGAAAATTTTTTTTACAAATTTGGTGGATATTTGGTTAGAAAAACTTAAGTTTTTGGTGGTTACCAAAAATTCAATAAATCCATAAAAAAACTATTATATTTTAAAACAAATAATTTTTCGTTATATTATTAAGTAAATCTATCCACACTTTCATTTCAAATGTATTTGTACATTGAAAAAATTAACAGCACATAATATAAGTTTGATTTAATTTCAATTATTGCAATTTTTGAAGTTTTAGTAAAATCTAAAATTTCATTTTAATTTAATTAAATTTTTACTAAAATAAGTTTAATTTAAAAAATTATGTTTTGAAAAATATATTAAACTATAGCTTTTTAAGTGTGAATGAATGAACATTTTTTTGGTTACAAAAGCGCATATTTTAAAAATTTGGTGGTTATAACAAAATATTCCTTTTTTTTGGTGGTTATGGTAATATTTGGGAAAATCTCAAAAATCGCAGCTCAGCTTATGGTATTTATAAGCGTTCAATGAAGTCTTTATAATATATGAATTGGTTTTCTATGATAAGATAAAACTTTAGGCACAAATCAATTGAGAAATACTAGTTAGTAGTCTCATCGCTCAGTTTGTTTTATTTGTGTGTTCATCTGCTTTATATTGAATTTTACTACAAAATGGGTTATTATTTGTTAGTTTTACTATTAATTAGTGTCAGTTTATTCGGTAATATCAGAACCGATACGCCAGCAAACTGTACATTCGACGACATTCAGGGCACTTGGATTTTTTCCGAGTCTGACCGATCTGCCACAAGTAAAGAAGTGTGTAACGGATCGGAACCGGTTGTCAATAAAATCAGAATCGACTTGCTATTCCCCGATCAGGCCATCGATCAGTTCGGCAATAAAGGTTTGCATTTTTTTTAGTAATATATTAGAGAATAACTATAACTCTTAACAATTTTTTAAAAACGCGATTATTTTATACAATTTGATGTTTATTGAAATTGTTACCCATTGATATCAATTTTACTGTGATATGCAAACTAATAAAGAGTTAAAACTAAAATAAAGCGTTTACTGCGCAGTTCAATAAGTTAGAGAAATAAATTTTTGATACATTTTTTAAACTCATTATTAATACAACGCTATCACACATATGTAATATTGTTTTGAAAAGTGAAAGTATATTGACTTTTGACCACTTTATTATTATGAGTTACGCTCGCGACTCGTTCGACAGATTTGGCGATGATTTGTGCGAATATATCATAAGCCATCTGCACATCAATGACTGCATTCGCTTCGAGTTTGTGTCGAAACAGTGGCGGCGATTGATATACAATAAAAAATATTGCGTGCGATTTGTTTGGACGCCACACACCCAACCCGTTCTCCAGTTTATGGCAATCAGATGCCAACTTCTTCGCGACATCAAAATTAATTGCGTTAACGACAAAACACTGGACATCATTAGCGATAACTGTTCAAACTTGAGATCAATTAATTATTTGGATGTTTCGGTTATGTCGGAGAAATCGTTGACTCAATTTGGGAATAAATTTGGCCATTGTTTGGAAATACTGGTGATCAAAGGCGACAACGATTGTCTGAAACGAGTGCTGCCATTGTTTCGCAATTTAAGACAAGTGTCGCTTAACTGTACGCACAAATTAAGTGTGAATGTATTGATCGATAGCGGCGATCGAAAGAAGCGAGTGATGTCCAACTTAGTGGCGATCAGCTTGTGTTACACGAATCTCAATCATTTTGCCAGTTTTGCCGATCATTACAGTCTGCAGTTGAAACAAATGAATTTGTCGATTGCGAAGAACTCGAGTATTGAAGCGCTGAGACATTTGTCGCGTTTCCAGTGTGTGCAATATTTGTCGATTAAACTGAATTGTTTTCTCGATATTACCGACACTATTATCGGTTATTTAAAAGAAATTGGAAGTAATTGTGCGGAATTGAGTGATTTTCGTTTCAGTGGTATCACATTCGGCCGCAAAGTAGATCTCAATACATTCAAATCGTACCGAAATCTCAAAAATTTGATTCTATCGCTAGAGGTTTGCGCAAGTATTTCGAGTTTCAGAAACTGCGCGGATTTAGTTAATTTGAGTTTGCGTTACACGAAACCGTGCGACACATATTTCGCCGATATTCACACACATTTACCGCAACTAAAGTGTCTCTGTGTCCAATATGTCGAAAGCATTGCCGAACTGACTGACCAGACTTTTTATAGTTTGGCAAAACTAAAACAATTGTCAGTTTTGAAATTCGAGTCGTATTTAAGTAGTAAAAGTTGCGAGAAGATCTCCGATTTGTCGATTTGCGAGTTAATTAAAAAATGCTCGAATATCAGATCAATTAATTTGTCGATAATAAGTTCGAAATTAACTCAAACACCGCTGAATATGCTAATCAATAAAGCGAAACAGAACCAGAAAATCAATTACTTTTTCGGCGGTTATATCAATGGTAAATTAGATGAAACGCGTTTAGCGAATCGATTGCCAATTAATATGGATGTGATGGTTATGTATAAAAAGTCAAAGAAGTTTCAATTTTTTAAAAAGTATCGCAAAATCAAAATATACCATTAAATTTCTTATATGTTACCCGAATAAATCTAATAATAGTGTTATAGAATAATTTTGTATAAAAATTTCAGCTAAAATCATTATAATTTAAATTTGTGTGTTACTATTTAATTAAAATTAATTTAATAAATTTCACATATTTTGTATTGTAAAAAATTTATGCTAATAATGATTGAAAATCTAAACATTTAATCATCTTTTAAAAATATTAAAACCAGGATTTTGGACAATAATATACAATCAAGGATTCGAGGTTGTAATCAATTACCGAAAATATTTCGCGTTCTCTTACTACACTCAGTCGGGCGAAAATGTGACCAGTTTTTGCCAGAAAACACTGCCCGGTTGGTCGCACGACATTCTTGGCCATAACTGGGCGTGTTTTGGCGGACAACGAGTTTCCAGTTCGGTTCCGAAACTGTCAACAATTAGTTTAGACACCGCTAACGGAGTGTTTACGCAAAATATTGATTTTATTCAGCGAATAAATTCATTTCAGAACAACTGGACGGCGAAATACTATCCGGAATTGGAGGGTAAAACATGGCGCGACATTCATCTGATGAAAGGAGGGCCGAAATCCAAAATAATTAAGTAACAAAAATGTTTTTTTTTTCCTAAGAATAGTACATATATTAAAACATAAATTACTGGGTATTTAACGAATAGTGCACCACAACCAGCACCGGTCACAGAAGAGATTCGAAAGCTCGCCTCGAAATTACCGGAAAACTTTGACTGGCGAAACATTTCCGGTCAAAATTTTGTGTCGCCTGTTAGAAACCAAGGTTTTACTCGCATTCTTCTTTATAAGTTATATTTAATTAAATGAATTTGTTATCTAACAATAGGTGGATGCGGCAGTTGTTACGCATTTTCTGCCACCGCTATGATTGAGGCCAGAATTCGGGTGATCACCAATAATAGTCGACAACTCGTGTTATCACCGCAGGACGTTGTGAGCTGCTCTGAATATTCTCAGGGTAATCCGAATTTCGGTCATGATTTAATTTTTCAGAAAAATCTAATTGTTATGGTTATAGGCTGTGAGGGCGGATTCCCGTATCTGATTGCTGGCAAATATGCGCAAGATTTTGGTTTAGCGCCTGAACAGTGCAACCCATACCAGGGTTTGGACAGTCAGTGCAAAGAGAAACAATGCAAACGCCAGTACACCGCGCACTACGAATATGTGGGCGGATTCTACGGCGCGTGTAACGACGAGTTGATGCGAATCAAGTTAGTGGAAAACGGCCCGATGTCGGTGTCGTTCGAGGTTTACGACGACTTTATGAGTTATTCCGGTGGCATATATCATCACACCGGCGCGCAGTTGGAAGATATTCAGTTTAATCCGTTTGCGATCACTAATCATGCCGTTTTATTAGTGGGTTATGGCGTTCAAAACGGGAATAAATACTGGATTGTGAAAAATAGTTGGGGAGCAGAGTGGGGAGAGAGCGGTTATTTTCGAATAAGACGCGGAAATAATGAATGCAATATCGAGAGTATTGCTGTGGAAGCGTTTCCCATACCGTAATCTTAAGCCATTGCCTTTGTTTGATTAAAAAAAACTGTAACAATTAATTGAAAGCTAATTTTTATTAAATTGTTACAAAATAAATAAACGAGAAATTCTATAATAATTAAGTTTAAATTAATATTGTATTTGAATTTAATCGTCTGCAAGCATCGTGATAGTTATGCGCACGGATGACTGGACAACAATCTTCCCTTCACTGCGTCGGGAACAGCGCACGTGCCGTCTAATATGTCTGACAGGTGTTTATTCCAAGTCCACCTAATTGTGGTGCAGTGACAGTCTATTAGATTGCCTGAAATTAAAATGTTTTAAGAAATACGCGAATATCTCTGAAAAAATGTTTGTGTGGCTTGAAATGACACTCACTATTAATGTTAATGTATTTGAGTCTGTTATCATTCATTAGAGTTTTCTCGCCTATCGCTTCCCATATCGAAGCTTTCTCCTGAAGTATCGTTAGTTTATTATTGTTCAGATATATTGATTCCAAATTTTCGGGAATTTGGTACATGTTGCTGGTGTTAAGAAATAGCGCGCCAGTAACTTCGATCGAATTCGATGATAAATCGAGAAATTGCATGTTCTTAAAAAGAAGCGACGCGTAAATCGATAGAAATTTATTGTTACGCAAAATAATTCGACTGGGATTGAGGCCCAAAGCCGAATCACCCATTGAATCAAATTTATGAGGCAGTTCACTGAATTCGTTGCCATACAGCACTATACTTTCTAATGCTAGCGATTCGGTGCACGAACCACTTGTTGAACCTGTGTTATAAGTAAACTATTAGTTATTAAATGCTATCATCTATTTGGTACATTTTTTTACACCTTAATATTTGAATTGTTTGTTTAAATTTTGCTTAAAATTGTGAGTAAAAAGCAATATATAATTTTATAACATTAAGTTAACCAAAAGTGTGACTCACTGTTTGTCGCATTGCGACCCGTAGTCAGCGAGCGTGCCAACCGATCCCACGCCCAATTACCCACACCTTTTGTATTTTCGATCCTAAGATGTTTTAACGACGTGCCTAAACCGGAGAAAAATGTGCGATTCTCGTTGTTGATCGGAACGGTATGCACTGATGCGGCGATATCGCCGATAGACGACCCAGTGATGATTATTGTTTCGATTTCGACCGAAGAATTTCCGTTAATATTGAGAAAAGGGTCTTCAGGCAAATAAGAGGTGTCAAGTTTAACCGAACTGAGCACCAACTCGTCTATTTTATATCCCTCGAGAGCAATCAGCGAATTATACAATTGAGTCGATGTACTTATTGAGTTACAAGCCACTCTTATTCGCGGATTTATATTTTCCTAAATTAAAGAAAAATTAATAGTCAAAGTAAAACTAATTGGATATATAATTTTGTTAAGCCAGCGAACAACACACACCCAAGTAGATTGACACGAGCATGGCTGCAAATTTCGAATGATTTCGGGTAAGATTGGACACGCGTATCGAAGACTATTTACTTGTACCGAACAAAATAGAAAACATAGCAAAGTTGGCAAAATTACTTTATTGAAATGCATTGTGCATATGTGGTGTGCGATGAGGTTTAAAATAATTTTTAACGATTCTTTTTGTAATTTATATTAGAAAGTTTTGTAATATATATATATATAAGAGAATTTTTTTTTGTAACACTCGACAGATTTCCGCAGATAAACTGTGCAGATAACAAATGCATTTTTAAGT
This sequence comes from Steganacarus magnus, assembly GCA_034698365.1. NCBI lineage: Eukaryota > Metazoa > Arthropoda > Arachnida > Sarcoptiformes > Steganacaridae > Steganacarus > Steganacarus magnus. Next base: position 6,364 of record JAQIVF010001977.1, on the reverse strand, counting down.
TGATCTAATTTTATCAAATACTAAGAAGAATTATTGTTTAGCACAATAATGGTACTAAGTTTATCATTTTCACTGAAGGTTAAGCGCATTTGACATTTGGTTTGGATTAAATCTGGTAAAAAACACTTTCTTATCACAGTTTTCGATACTATTTTTAAGTTATAAACGCGTCAATAAATATCTATAATTGTGATAAATATATATTATCAACAAATGCGATATAGAATTGATCTTAAAAACAAAATAATGATAAACAATTAAAAAAAATACACCTGTAATAAAGATCGCAAAACTATCAAAATCGTTAGCGTATTGTTGGCGTGTATTTCTTGTTATTAAGATTTGTAATGTTGCACATATTGAATACAGTTGCCGATAGTGGTCATAGACTAGTGGGTTAACGCTGTGAACGATAGGTTGGTTCGATTGCAGAGTGCGCCCGCACTCTCAATGTACTCTCAATTATCCTTAATCGGAGTTATCTTCACATCCTTGTAATAACGTATGTTACCCATACATATTGCATGTATGTGTACGTGAGGGAACGCGGCAACAGAGTGGCAATAGTGGATTGAGCGGTGTCCACGTGCGCAATGTGACCGCTATACCGTATGATCTGATTGGAGTACAAGTATAAAACAATTTCAGATTTCAACATATTCTAGTGAAAAAAAATTACTCGAATTTGATAAGCATTAGATGAGAACAAAAATATAATTTAAAAACATTTTATTAACTCACTTTTATTTATCTACAGCGCTAACAGTAATCAAATTTTATTTATATAATTAATTTTTAGTACATTTGAAAAAAATGACTCACAAGCACTTACATGTATTTTTATCGTGATAATTAAATTTTACAATTTTTATTATTAAATATAACGATATCAAGCACATCATTAAATACGACTACCATTGTATTTTCATAAAAATGAAATTACTTTATTACTTCGCAGTGTTGAACAAAATGGATATTTGCGCAGAATTTACATATTTACTTAAGTTTTTACTCATAATTACGTGGTTTCTAACTAGTTTCATGTTTCTAATAATAGTGTGCTTAAATTTAATTCACTTTAGCGTTGAAAACAGTTTCGCAATTTTCGATAACTTTTTCCAGTCACTAGTGTCAGCAGAACTAACATCGAAACCGATTCGCATCGTTATTCTTTGCGTGATTATCGTTATACTAGTATTCGGTTTGGTGTGCCTGCAACTGCAGTCATCGAAACAACACTACTTTCGATTTATCTATTGCCTCATTTTATTTCTATTCACTATCTATTCTCTGTATCTCGCAATCACTGAAAACCGAATTCCATTCTATTTTCCTATAGTTTTCGCATTCTATACTATTCTATCCATTATTATAATATTCATATTTCATCGAAATAATAATAATCGAAAAATTGATAGTGAGTGCAGTGATAACGAAGAAAAAGAAGCGCAACTTAACAGTGAAACGAAAAGTAGAAGAAGATCGCAGACAATTATACAGTTTTATCGCGATATAACGCTAAAAATAGAAACTATTAGTTCGGGTGTAAGAAACGATAAGTTAAGAAGACATACAATTTAGTTAAATTCGGTCTTCGGTTCGACTTTTCGCTTAAAGAGTTTCGATTTCGATTGATTTGGGTTCGCTTTAACGCATAATATCAGCAGTGTTAATAAACGGACAAAAATTAAATGCGATATAATTAGTGCCACATTCAATACAACTGTTCGGTGTTCGTCTTCGTACAGTTCGAACTGATACAGAACCGCTGACCTGTAGCCCGACGGACACCGATCGAAGCCATAGATTATGATGAGTACGTTTTGAAATAGTTGTCTCACGTATGATACGTTTGTGATGTACTGCACTGGTTTGGCCATCTCTGCGATCGGAATCCAGAATCCGCACAAAAACATCATCATTAGAAATATTCCGATCGACAAAACCACTGATAACTGTTGATTTGGTTGAGTGGCGATTCCGAACAGAAATCCCAAACCTGTATTCGCAGAACAATAAGTATTAAAATAACTAAAATCAAATCATGTCGTGTGATTGGCCATTACATGCCTTGCGAACATAGTATACCAGCGATGACCATAAACATATAGCCGCAAAAGCGATACCACTCTCTGATCTGTTTGGACACCGCATAACCGAACGCTATGTATGTGCCACTTATCACAATATTTAGCGGCAATTCGACCATTGTTTTTGCCCAGTAATAGCTTCCGGTTGAGTACCAATTGTTTGCGTGTTCGTTCAGAAATATGCGAATCTTAATAAAAAAATAGTGATTTGTATAAATGGTTTATCACACCTAAACATACCTCCGATGAGAAGGTTAGGGTAGTGGCCGCCACTTGCATGAACATTAGTAACACGCTATCGAAGAAGTGATACTTTAGATTTTGGCGAAGAAGCGATTCCTCGTACACCACTTGTTCACTCTTAAAGCAAGAAGCGTTTGGATCAATATTTAGTGGGAAACAACCATCTGGTTTGCCGATATCGCTATTGTATAGTTTGGCCAAAAGTATGCCCAAACCAACTATGAATACAAACTGAAGCGCCATTGAAAGCCATTGAGAACTTTCAAGTAATTGTTTAAAGAATTAGATTAAAAATGGTGCTTTGGATTGAAAATGTGCTTTTTGTGATTCACTTACCGATAGCTGGACACAATCATACGTTGAACGAGATAAGAGAATTGTTTGATCGAAAATGGTTGACTCGTGAACTGAATCCCAGTTTCGGATAGAATGGCGTCTGCAGCGCACTTTTCGAGTATTAGTGCACGATTTTGTTTGTCATTAGCTTTGCACAGCACTTCCACGTCCTTGTCATTCAAACCTGTTTATATTTTATGTAAAATATAAGATATTAATAATTTTAATTTGTTATAATTTAATTAAATTTAACTGCAATTATTGCAACTGGTATCAAGTATGTTATAATTCGCCAGAGTTATTGCGCGTCAGCGCTGGATATACTGTAGTTTATATTTTCTAAAATAATATGTTTCACCTCTTGAACACACTTTGAGAAGTATTTCGATCGGTTTCTGATAATCTTCAAACTGAATACCGTTCTGTCTGAGGTACTGTTGAAGCACTTGCGGTTCACCGAAATACGCGCACTTTCCTCCCTTCGCCATTACATACAACTAAAAAAGCGTATCACAATAAGTAACTTAAAGACACTGTAATTACGTAACACATATCACATACACTGTCAAACATAAGAAGCACGTCAGCATTTGGCTGATGAATGCTGGTTACGATCGCTATCGCGTGTCGTCGAGAAGTATCGCGCAAACACTGGATCAATATTTCGGCCGCATTACTGTCCAGACCACTCGTTGGCTCATCGATACACAACAGATTCGGTTTAACCACTGCTGTTAACTCTTAAGTAAAGAAAAAATTTAAATTTATTGTAAAAATGTATGGCGATTGGCCACACAAACCAGCAGCGATAGCCAATCGCTTTTGTTCTCCACCACTGCAACTTCCGATTAAAGTGTTTGCGGTGTCTTTGATCATCAGATCGTTCATAAGTTTGTCCACATTTTTGCGGTGATTTATCGCTTTACTTTTGCTGCCATCGCTGCCACTGTTTTTCAATTTCGATGCGTATAAAAGGGCTTCTCGTCCAGTGATGCCTAAATTTTTGATAATATAATAAGATATTACATTTGCAAAGAAGAAATTTTGTTTAGACCCGTTATCAAGTGTTCCTTAACATCTTGAACTATAAAGCATGGAATTATTGATTTGGTTCTGTTGAGAAAAATATTTGTCTGTGAAGACAGCCCAGAGTTGTTGCGGCCGTTAATGCACTATAAAATAGTGTCATTATTATATAAAAAATTAATTAGTCGAGCGTTAAATGCCTTAAGCAGCGTTGACTTTCCAGCACCCGACGGTCCCATCAGAGCGTTCAAAGTACCGAACTCAACATAACCGCTCACATCGCACAGAATTGCTTTCGACAAAGAATTGCCGAAAAATGTGGAGCCACTAAATGATAGATGATTCCAAGCGATCGCCACCTAAATGTGATGAGCGGTCGATTTTAATTTGACTTAAAAAGATCCGAGAAATTATTTATTTTAGCGAAATTATTAATACCTGAGTTTGAGTTTGGGTTTCGATCATTTCGCTCATTTTTCTCGCAGAAAATCATTTAATGTTTTATATTCCAAGAAATGAAATGATCCTCTTTTGTATTCTTAAATTTTTTATATCATTTCGTTTAAATTTATACGTTCTTTGGTTTAAAAATGTCACGCGACAAATATAGAGTAAAAAATTATTTGCAAATATTTATTTAAGTTTTTGATTATTAATGATCCTATTCTTATTAATAATATTTTGTTTGACATTATTATTTTATTTATAAAAATGCTAATTCATTTAAATATTATTAAATAATTTACACGCTAAATTTAAAATTTAATTTGCGCATCAAAACGCTTATGAAAAATAACATTAATTAATAATTAACGCATTCATCTATTTATTAGCAGTTTATTGATTTTGCAACAGTTAATCGCTGTAACTATTCTTCTTTCGTGCTCACCATTCATTAAAGTCTAAATTGATTTTATTTCAATATTCATTAGCCTTATTTTCATGTCTGAAATTATTTTTTTATTCACTCAAAATATATAGTTAAAAACAAATACTTTTTGAAAAGTTTAAATTTTTTAAATCTTACTGAAAAAAAAATAATTAATAAAAGAACGAAACTAAAATGAAGAATCTAAACATAAATCTCTTCTCGTTCGTCGTTTTTATATGCAAACTTATTACTACCACTGATGTTATTATCGCCACTCATTTTTTCGAATATCGATTTCGCCATCGCATAAGTGGCGTGACGTGGTATGTCGTAATTCTCGTATTTCTTATTTAATTCAATTATTTTGGCGATCATTCCCTCAGCAGTCGATGGTTCTGCACAATTTTTGTAATCAATTATTAATTGTTTTTTTTTAATCAAACGTAAATCAAACCTTTTTTATGGTTATCAGCATATTTCACTTGCTTTGCGTACTTTTCTGGCTTATTGTTACTATAGATATTTTGTCCATTTAAGTCTGGTATCGATGACTGCCTGTGAGAAAATCTTTCTGCGGAATTATTATAGATGATAGACTGTTCACAGATCAGACTGTTTGTGCCCATATATTTGTGGCCACATATAAGCGAAATATGCAGAGTTGTACTGAAATTTATCATAAAATCTTTGTAGGATAAAGATTTTCATTAAAGATTTAGTAAATAAGTGAGAAAAAAATAGTTACGCAATAAAAAAAAACTGTTATTTTTTTATCGCTTTTAATTCTTACACGGAACTGTAAAGTAGAGTGTATACGGATTTTTCCATTTCACGTCTAGAATCTCATTATAACCATCGATTGATAAGTGAATTTTTTCGTTCTCGTTAATCGGTCGTTCGAGAAGAATAAATACTTTTTTGTTTTCCTGTTTTTTTTTTTGCAAAATGAAAAACATATATGTCTATTCAAGTTTTAACACGCAATTTCTATCTAAATAATTGCATACAGAAGTTTTTATCATTCCTGTGAAAATTACTAATCATTATTTTGACTAAAAATTTCAATAGTCTATTAATATTTATTTGACCCGAACTTATTATGCTTTTGCGCACAAAAATTATCCGAGTTTTGAGAACATTACCTGTGAAACAGTATTCGGACACAGCTCGAAATGAGTGCAATATTTGAATAAATTTTCATCGCCATTAATGCCGTTCTTATCTTGCATTAAATCCAATACCGTTTGTATAACATTCACCACAAACTGTTTATCACGATCTTTAGCCACCAAACGCTTCCAGTAATAATAATTAACAAGTTTTGAGGTGTGAACCGCAGTTATGTCTTCGTCTCTGATGCCGCACAACATAACCACAGTTTTTTTCGTATCAAGCAGTTTCCACAGTTCGGAAACAATCGCGTGTTTTTCGATGAGGTTTAAAAAATCGGGGCTCAATATCAGTAGTACAGCATTCGGTCGGTTATTATTTAGTGACATTTGATTCGATGTTATTATATCTTCAATACGTTTATGAGTTATGATAAGCGTAGGATAATCACCAGTGACCTGTTCGAAGCATTCGGTCAAATAGTGGTCCCATTCGTTAGCGTCTGACGCATAGATTATTGTAATTTCTGACAGCATTCTCATTTAAATTTTCAATTCACGCAAATAATTATTGAATTTATTTCACTTTAATTTACATTTGAAAATTTAATGGTTTAAACTATTGGAACTTGCATTTGAAACTATTAGTAAATTTTTTTCAAAAACAATTGTGAAACAAAAAAATTTCT
>JAQIVF010001976.1:0-12226 GCA_034698365.1 Steganacarus magnus | reverse complement strand
CCTGGATCAGTTAACCACAGCATAGAAAATAGATATCTGGCAAAAATGTTTTCACTGATTGTGGACAAGTTAGCATTTTATAACAGCAATGTATGATCAGTATTTTCGCATCAGCTGAATTAGCGGTAGGATGAGCTTAAGAACTTTAAAACCTGGATCAGTTAACCACTGCATAGAAAATCGATATCTGGCAAAAATGTTTTTACTGAATGTTGTCATGTTATCACTATCTAACAGCATTGTATGATCAGTTTTTTCTGATCAGCTGTATTAGTGGCAGGATGAGCTTATGAAATTTCAACCCTGGATTAGCTAACCACAGCATAGAAAATCGATATCTGGCAAAAATTTTTTACTGAATGTTGTCATTTTATTACAACTTAACAGCACTGTATGATAAGTTTTTTCGGTTCAGCTGTATTAGTTGTAGGATGAGCTTAAGAACTTTAAAACCTGGATCAGGTAACCATAGTACAGTAAATCGATATCTGGCAAAAATGTTTTTACTGAATGTTGTCATGTTATCACAATTTAACAGCACTGTATGATCAGTTTTTTCGGTTCAGCTGTATTAGTTGTAGGATGAGCTTAAGAACTTTAAAACCTGGATACTGATCGATAAACTACAGCAAAGAAAATCGATATCTGGCAAAAATGTTTTTACTGATTCTGGACATGTTAGCATTTCTCAACATCAATGTATGATCAGTATTTTCGCATCAGCTGTATTAGTGGTAGTATGAGCTTAAGAACTTTCAACTCTGGATCAGTTAACCACAGCATAGAAAATAGATATCTGGCAAAAATGTTTTCACTGATTGTTGTCATGTTATCACTACTTAACAGCATTGTATGATCAGTTTTTCCGGATTAGCTGTATTAGTGGTAGGATTATCTTAATAACTTTCAACCCTGGATCAGTTAACCATAGTACAGTGAATCGATATTTGGAAAAAAAATTTTCACTGAATGTGGTCATTATCAAGCCTTGCAAGGCAATGTGCATCCTTGTTGCTCTGCTGTTTTAATTGACCTCGTTCTTCATCAAGCCTTACAAACTTGTGAGCAATGGAATCCCTTTCTCGCTCCTGTTGACGCCTTTCTTCGTCAAGTCTTGAAAACCGGTGAGCATCAAAGTCTCTTTCTCTTTCCTGTTGACGTCGTTCTTCATCAAGCCGTGCCTGACCGTGCGCTTCTGTGTACTTTTTTGGATTAACAGTCGATGTTCTTCTTTCCGATTTTTACGTAATCTTCTCATTCTCTGTTTAGCTTTAATTTTTTGTAACTCTTGTTTGGTTAAATTATTGTCTTCCATAGTGAATTCAAAGATAATTGTGAGATAATATTTATAGTATATGTATTAATATTTTGTTGAAATCGGTAACAATTTTTCTAATTTCTATTAAAATTGAGTTTAAAAATTTATTATTACGTTCAAAGCAAAAAATCTATTAAAGACTCCTACTTTATATATATCTCAATAAAATTATTTGTGCTAAAATACGAAATATTATACTTCTTATATCTGTCAAAATTGTTTTAATTGTTAGTTTTATGTTCAAATTGTTACTTTAGCGCATTGTTGCTCATAGTAATTTTATAACGCGTTAACTAATCAGACTATTAAATTGTCTCATGTATGTTACAAATTATTAAGATATAGCTTGTAAGTGGCAGACTTCTTGGACTTAAGAGGAATGCGAACAGACGGACAGACAGACAGACAGACAGACAGACAGACAGACAGACAGACAGACAGACAGACATTGTCAAATCCATAAGCTCTCCTTCATCCATATGAAGCGAGCTAAAAACTAGGATTACCACGTTTTCTTCGAAAACGTTTAAATTCTACACACCTGCTCATATGTCGTCAGAGTACAAATTAGTGTTGTTTTGATTGTTAATAATCAAAATTAAAATCAAAATTATTTTAAAGTTGACAATTAAAATCAAAATACAATCAAAATGATTTTTAATTAAGAATAAATATCAAAATACAATCTAAATTAAAACTTTTTATAACAATCAAAATCAAAATAAAAAACTGCAAAAATAAAACTAAAAATCAAAATACATTTAATAGAAAAAATCAATATTAAAATCAAAATCAAAATAGAAACCATAAAAAAAATTAAAATGAAAATAGAAAATATCAAAAAAAAATCAAAATACTATCAAAATAGAAAATAGCAATAAAAAATCAAAATATAATCAAAATTAAAAACCTATTGTCAAAAAAATATAGTACAAATATCCATATTTTATTAAAAATGTCAGTAAAGATATAAAATTTTGTAATAAAAAGCGTTCATTCATAAAAATTTTAGTTAAATGTTTTTTTTCAGTAATTAGTAATTTACTACGAATGCGTTTTAATGAAACATTTTAATTAGAAATTTTATGGAAATAGAAAATTTCAATCCATAAACAATTGTTTACGATATCGAGCTAAACATTAGAATTAATGCGACCAAAGAAAAAGTGTTTAATGCGTTAACGACACCTACTGGTATACTCGGATGGTGGGGTGCAGTCACTGATATTTCACCCAAATTGGAGAGTGTGGCCAAATTAAATTTTGCTGATAAATAACGTATTACCACAAAATACTGATCACTGGTTTAGTGCCGAACACTAGTATGCAATGGAAAGTGATTGAAGCGATTGATAAATGGTCGCCAACAACCATTATTTGGACATTAGATGACAATAATGGCGAAACTTTAGTTAAGTTGTCGCACATTAATTTTGCAGAGCAGACAAAGTTTGTAGAATACTGTCAGCAAAAGTGGAATTATTTTCTTGAAAGTTTACGTGACTATTGCAGTAAGCCATGGGTCAACAATGAAAAGGCGGTAAAAGAAAATCAATTTATTGAATTAATGGACAATTAATAATTACTATTATATTTTTACTTGAATATTATTACTAATATTGCGACGTTTATGACTTTTATTTTTAAAAATAAGGCCTATAAAAATGACTAAAAATTTGAAAAATGACCTTAAATATGACTTTCTAAATACGTAAAAATGACCTAAAATTACATTAAAAATTCAAAAATTTGCTTATAAAGCCTAATTCCTATGAAATAATAAAAAACTATCTTAAAATTATTCATTCGTCCCATTACATACCATTTCAAATTTTTTTATTTCTTGATAACAAAATTTAAATAATAGATTTTTTTTCATTAGACGATAAAACTAGCAAAATAGGGCACAATATGTTTAAATTTTAAGGGAAATTTTTATTTACATAATAATAAAATACGTTTTCTGATACAAAATAATGTCTAAATTGTTAAAAAGAGGGGTTGCTGTGAAATTTAACTTGCAAATTTTTTTTTCAATATGACCTAATGATTCAAATATAACTTTTTATGACATAACAAATGCTTCTCAAAGGTCTTATTATTAGTTGAAAACGTAAAGATATTTGACTAAAAAGTTAGAATCTTGCTTTATAAAAATGAATAAAAGTCATAAACGTCGCGCCCTTTATTATTACATAAATTTTATTGAAAAATTTTTTAATTAAAAAAAATCATGAAAATTTCTAAGTTATACTGGCATTAAAATTCTAAGTTCCCTGTATCTCCCAAAGTTAATAATTTGTCATAAAAGTCTTAGTTTTATTGATGGCTCAAATTATAATTTAATATCTCAATTGTTTGTAATTTAAAAAATCATGAAAAATATGTGAAATGTGTATTAAACTGAATAAATAGCAATTTTGTGCGTCAATCGCTTATAGACGAACTGATTATTATTATAAATTAATGCGGAATTAATTCTCGATAAGTGTATTATTTTGTTTGTTAACCTATAAATTTAATGTTGGTTTATTTTTGTGATGCTGACCTTAACACACTATTGATATGAAATATTGTTATAAAGAAATACTTCTATAAAAGTAAAGGTGGCACTTCTATAAATAGAATGAATGAAATGTCATAGAATTCAATGGAATAGAGTGATAATAGTGGTATTATATTCCATTATTTATTTGTATAATAGTAATATATGAAATAACTGCACAGAAATAAGTATATATACTCTTTATAATAAAAATGATTTGATATATTTGATGCATTTTAGTTTCCAAAAAAGTAGACAACTCTATTAAAATGAGAGTTTCTTGCGCATTGTTATTTGGCAAAAGTTATTATTTAATTAAATCGAATATATATATAGTTGGGATTTAATTAGCGTGAGCAACCCTCCTCGTTGACCGGGAGTCTCCCGGAATTGATCTTTTTCTCAAGCAGACCTTGACGTTCAAATCTCCCGGAACTTAAAAATTATTATTAATTGTAATTTTATATACTTTATAACAACATTATTTGTATTTTATGAAATTATATGAAAATTTTAATTTAATTAAAAGCGGAAAATAGTGTTAATTTAAAAATAAACATGGACTTTCTTGGTTTAAAATAATATAAAATAAATGATAAGCTAATAAATCTGAAAATTCAGTAGAAAATATATAATTTTGTACAAGCAATTTATAGATTTCTTTTATTAAAAAATCTCCCGGTCAACTCCCGGTGAAATTATTAAAATTTTTTAGAAATCTCAAGGAATTTACTTTAATTAGTTGGCCACACTAGATTTACTATGTAAAATGTAAAGTTCTTCTATTCTTCTAAGGTGATATTCCGAGTTCATAGTTTGTATCAGGTTAACGGACACAATTCCATTTGAACGTGCAGTAGAAGATAGTTTATTGTTAGACACTGCTAAATTATGCTGTTCTGCGCTATAATTTGGTAAATAGTAGTTGTATTCAATCCAATAATTATAATAACGGACCGCAAAATCATTATTCAATTCGTTGAGAAATTCAATCTCTTTAAGCTTAGTTTGTGTCTCTATTGGAAAGAACATTTCTGTGAAGAAAATTTAATAGAAAATTCATGTTAAATCAAGATAATAATTCTCTAAAAATTATTAAATACACAAATTAATAGATAAAATTCAATTGTAATAAATATCTTTTTTGTTTGTCAGAATTTTTCAGTTTAAAAGCGAGCGCCGCTGTCATCTGTTCTAACACATTCAATCCCGCAATGTTTGCCGCGTCTTTTGTGGCTTGTTTTTGGAAATCAGTAAAATAGGCGGGAACTCACAGCATAAATAATATTAAATAAAAATGTTTTGGCTATATATGTAGCCAACAGAGAAAAATTAAATCTAATTATTTTATAATTGATAATATTTGAACAATAAAAAAAATTTACACTTTAGCTCTGTTGTACATTATTTGTAAAAATAATAGCAAAACAATTATAACAGAGCTAAGTAAAATAGGTTATGTAAATATGTTTTTCAAATGTATTATACAGGTAACAAATAAGAAAAATAAAAGACAAAACTGAAATTTTTAATATAAAGAATATAAATAGCAATTCATCAATAATCCGGTATTCCAAGAAATAATTTATTTAATTTTAAGTTAAATAGACTATAAATTAATAGCTAATTTTACAGTTTTTAGCTTTATTTTACCTGTTAAATAATATCATCATTTGAACCTTACCAATGATTGGTTTCACTTTAAAATTTGAGTAAAACTAAAATGAAAATATGATCTTTTAATAGTTATAAATTGAACCTGAAATTCAATTTAAAAACATTTTGACCACTTAAATCTACCTTTGTTTAAGTCTACATTAGCGTTGTTTTTGATTCAGTTATTTAAAATTAAAATTAAAATTTTCAGAAAACCAAAATCAAATTAAAATGATATAAAAATGTATTTTTATGTAAATTACAATTAAACTGTTAATTATTTAGCAGTAAACTATAGTAATTAAAAAGTTGGAAAAACACAATAACTGTAAGAAAATTGTATTTAATTTAATACTCATTTTATAAAAGCATTGACGCAAAACGTTTATATCTTATGTGAGATGTCAACACTTATAAACAGCACTACTCAGTATATGCGAACTTTTATACAACAGTCCAATATATAGAATTTTATTTTTAGTGGTTAAGTATTAATATATATAATCATAACATAAATAGTTTTGCTAATTAAGATATTATTAAACTAAATTATTAATAATTAAATTTGAAAAACATAGGAAATTTTTTAAAAATAACAAATACATTTTCTTTCTAATATTGAGGAAATTCTAATAAATTCCATTCTAATGAGAGCAAAATAATTTCCTTATATGAAAAAATTTTCAATATCAATAAATGGTGATTGAGAAGGTGAACCAAAGCAATAAACTAACTAAAACTAAATTCTCGACCTTTAGTCAATATTACTTTTATTTAAAGATTAGTAAATTGATTAATTAAAAGTTAGATGTCTAATGTACACAAATACAATGTTAACGCCTTAAAATTAAAAATACATAAACTTCATATCAAAAATTTTCAGAATTTTATTAAAATTAAAAATTAAATTTAATTTAAATAGTAAAATTTAAAAATTTAAATCAATAAAATATTTGATCGAATAAGTTTTTATAATTGAAATAAAAATAAAATTGTTAATCAAAATCTAAAATTAATATAACACTAATTCAAGGCTAACTAACCAAAATATTGAATTAAATTTCTTAATATATTTTAATAAAATTTAAAACATTCGTCAAAGTTGTTTCCAGCTTATTATTGTTCTAAAAGTTTGTAAAATTAAATAATTCAATTTTATAATTTTTTACACTTTATATAAAAATGAATTTTTATATTTAAATCCATAAATAGTTTTTTATAACTTAGACCTATTTTTGTATGTTGAATATTTTCCATTTTTAATATTTTTCCTTTTCTTTTTGCATATTTTTTATTTGTTTTTTCTTTGTTAGTTTCGTTTAATAATTTGTCTTTGGATTCTTTATTTAATTTGTTTCTTTAAACTGTAATCTTGACAGTATAATTATTTTTTTTATTTCGTAATTTTGATTTTAATTAGTGTTGTTTTTGATTTTGTAATTTTGATTTTAATTTTGATTTTATTTCGAATATTATTTTTGATTAATCAAAATACAATTAAAAATAAAAAGTAAAATACAATCGAATTTAAATAAAACGTAAAGAAAAAAAAGTAAAATTGAAACAAAAGGATTTAAGTAAAAGTAAATTAAAATATTGAAAAATATCATGAAAAGCGAAATTAAAAAGTAAAAGTAATATAGCGAAAATCAATTTTATTTTAATTAAAGTAATATAAAAGTAAAATTGATATCGCTTTCACGGACAGATGTAAAATAAAATAGAAATTGAAATTATTATTAACTTCTTAGAAACTTACTATATATATTAATATATAAATTTCGCAATCAGTTATACACTTAGACTTATTGAGTTAATTATGGAAAAGTGGAAATTAAATTGAAAGTGCATCACTGATTATATATATGTGTAACTAAACTTATCTGATAATTGTTGAATAAAAATAAACAATTCAATAACTGTTTCAAAATATTTGTATCAATTTATAATCAGTTTATCATTTGGTATTAATACATTTACATTGAATAGGGAAAAACATATAAAAGCATTCTTTAATCGGTTTAATCGTAATATTTTTGATTAATTGCAAGTAAACAGGTATCTAGAAGAAATATTATCTAAAATATTAACAATTTAATGATTATCTTGCAATAATTACCCTAAACTGTTATCTAGCAAGTCTACTTAAATGTTTACTAGTTAACATTTCAGTCATTTAAGCTTTCTTACGTAATTACACACTTTCTCGTACCACTACATACAACAAATACAGTTATGCGTATAATACAATGAATTGTTTATTTTTGAGATTAATTTGATTTTTGATTATTATTTCGAATATTTTTTAATTTTATTCAAAATTACACCCGAGTGTTTCAATTGCTTTAAAGCAATCATTTTCAATATCTTATGTTTCAAAAAAGAAGATCAAAATCTTACATACACAAATAATTGTAGTGTATGTGAGATAACACTTTGACGCATAACTCAAAATTACTTATTATCTTATTAGTAAGGAAAGGAAGCTTAAGACACAACGACTTTATTAAAAGAATAGATAGATGCTTTTAAAGTTAATATGTGCTCGAATCATGTTAAAATAGCACAAATAAGCGCAATATGTTAAGTCTTATTTCGCTTGTTAGGTCTTGAAAATAATACTTAATGGATTTTTGTGCAAATTTTTTAAATTTATACCAAACTTACGCGTTAAATTAGCAAATTAGGGTATTCATAAGAATTTTTTACTAATAATTTGGCTTATATTGATGAAAATTATATTTGGCTTTTGTGAAATATTATTAAACTTCTTAGAAACTCGAAGTTTACAATATAAAGTTTGTCGCATACTAGAAAGCAGTCGTTTTAACTATCACTGTGCGGTAACTATGTATAACATTGTTTTCACTTAAGTGTACATTGTGGTACAGAACATTTTTTCTTGTGGTACATTTTTCGTGTCTTACATTGTACTAACGGTTCTATTCTTAAGCTTTTAAGTCAAGAGATTCGGGATATAAACTGGTTTTTTTCTACTACAAACTACAATAAAAATAACTTGCGCGGTCGGTAGGCGATAACGATTCGATAACAAGTGTGTCTTCAAACATAGGATCTATTGCGGCATATTATTCAAAAAAGTGTCAATTTAATAATACTCCTTCGAGCTGAATTCTCTGTTAATTAAATCGAGAAAAGAAAGGCCTTACCTAAGAAATCTAATGATACTGATGCTATAACAAAGCCTTTATCGATTTCATGACATCTTTGTGAAACAAAGATCACTGGGCTCAGAAGTTTCATATATCAAAGACTTGTAACAACTTCTAGAAGAAAGGACAACTATCTAAAGTCTGGAGGTTCCAGAATTACTTCAACAAACAACATTGATTGAACTATTGGCAGTATTCTTCAAACTTTAATGACTGGTACCACTGATCCCGTCATTATACCGGTTTCAATCAATTCAAGTTCGATCGTTAATGAACTCAAAATTTTACTTATTCATTAATCGGTATCGACCACTGAAAGCTCATCGATTCTTTAAAACTCGAAAGTTTAAAACTCTTCAATCAAACATCGGATTTACAATCATCAATGTATTCCAGTTTACGGTCATTTCGATGCATCAGTAACAATCAATGGCAAAACATACAATGCATCGATTATCGTTGTACATTTGTCTTCACTTCCTGCACTACTGGCGCATAATTTATGCCTTTGGTTAAATTCCACAACAAAATAAAACAGCCAAATAGTTTACATTTAAATATAAAAGATTAAAATAAAACAGTGGAACAAATTATTCATGATTTTTATAAGTTTTTTTTTATCATAAAGGACAAAAAAGTATTATTTTATTGAAAAATTTTATAAAAGAAATAATTGGATGTAGATTTAAAACTATATTATCCATATATGATTATAAATGAGTAACAAGTGATTTGGAAACAGTATATTCATTTTGTGTTGCCTGGGAATCTAATGTTAATTATTTGGAAAACATAACACAAGATAATACATTTCATTTATCAATAAGAAATGAATGACTTCATTATAAAAAACACCTAACGAATAATATGTTTATACAGTTCTTATTTTTCTTGAAAGATATATTTATCCAAAAAATTTAATTATTCAAATTATAACTCTATTCTGTTTTTATTGAAAAATGAACTATCATTTGATTAGTGGGTGGTATTAAAGAAATGCAAAGTGATATAACAAAAATTATTTATTACTTGGGTTTATTCAGTGAAGTAATTTATAGGGAGAAAAGAATACAAGAGTAAATATTAATAAAAATTACTTAAAGCTCGTTTACACTTAAAAGAAATATAAAATACTATAAAACAATGATTTAAATATTGATAATATTTTTAAAAGAGTTTTCTAAAATTTTGAGATTGGAGAAAAATAAGAGATGTTACTAATCTGAACAAAAGAGCATTAAGATCAGGTAAAGTTAATTTGTAATTGTCATTTTATAGTGTTAAGGACAAAACAAGGAAACTATCTAACAATCAAATCGAACAGCGAAAGAATTTTTTTTATATCTTTTAATTAAAATTTATTATTAAGGTGTACCACATTGGCCGGATTTAGAGACAAAATTAAATCAATGGGTAGAAGAACAGCGCGATAATGATCGTGCGGTTTCAACAATAAGTATTTTAAATCAAGCAAGAATAATTGCACGAATTATGAATTATTCGAATTTTATTGGTAATTCAAAATGGGTTTACTCATTTATGAAACGATACTGGTTAGGTGTTCGCGCAAATACCACATTTGGTTAAACATTACCAAAGGACTGGTAACTAAAAATGACATCGTTTAAACTTTATGTTGAAACAAAAATAAAAGATGTTAGCCTACAACAAATTGGAAACAGGGACGAAGTATCGTTAAGTTTTGACATGCCGTCTAACTTTACTGGTAATGTCTGTCTATATGTAATAAAATTGGTTGAAACATTATTAAAGTTGCAACACCTGGCTCAGATGATTGTTAGAGCAATAATTGCAAAACCGTGATTGTTAGAGCTAATGATGGTTGAATGGTTCAAGCTTTGATGAAAAATTGGCTCGACAACATTTGGAAAAAAAGGAAAACTTCCCTTTTCAATCCACTCTATTATAATCTTCGATTCAGCCCCTGCACATTTAACTGAAGATGTTAAAAGCACAGTTAAAAAATGTCGCAATTGGCTGTAATGCCTGGCGGATTAACCTAGCTTTTACAAACATTGGACATTTCTGTTAACAATTCTTTTATAGAAAAATTATAAAAAAATGGGAAAAATGGATGGTGGATGGTTATAAACAATACACAAGAGGAAATAATCACAAAAAAGCTTTATACTAAGAAGTTTGTAATTGGATAGACGAGAGTTGGAGTGAAATTTCCATCGACTGTATTAAGAATGATTTTAAAAAATCAACAATTAATTACTATGGAGATGAAATTATTAACGAATGTGGTGATGAAAATAATTTCAATTGACATTTCAACTGAACTCAGAGATTTATTTGAGAACGAAGATAGTTCAGATGAAGAATTTAATGGTTTTGATTAATATTTGATTAATATTAAATAAAAATTTTTGAGCTGAAAATATTTTAATTTTTGCTCAGATAACACGCACCCATCGTATAACGCACACCTTAAAATTTTTTCAAATGTACTTATTTTTTCCGACGCCAAGAGCTGAATGGTTGAAGTTCTTTTTTGATTTACAATTTAACCAAAAACATGTTAAAACTTAATTCTAGTTTCGCTTTGATATCATTTCGATACGTTTCAATAAACAGATTTTCTTTGTTAATACAGCTATCAGTGAACATATTTAGGAAAGCATTAAGTGTTATTTCGTGCAACTTTTCAAATAACATCTCATCCAATGTTTCCTCCAAATACTGTGTCATTAGAGTGTAGTAATGAGTGACACACGTCTTTACCTTTTTCAATAAGAGTTCCAATACTATTTTATTTTCGTCTATTTTTTGCTTGAACTTTGCATTCATTTCATACAATTTCTGCGCGAATTCGTGTTTAAACGTTTCTCTGTCCGCTTCATTGCCGTAAACGCATTCTGTTAGGAAAATATTAGACGCCTCTTTCTCGATACTTTTTCTTCGCTTTTCCAGCTCATTATTCGAAACACACTGTATTTTCTCGAATTGCTTTTCGATAGCGTTTTCGTAATGATTTATCGCTAATAAAACTGCGTCTGAATTTTTCTTCGCCAACGCTTTCATTTTCGACTGTGTTTCGACTAACATTTTCTCTATTTCTAAACGATCCGTCAGCTATTATATTAAAGCATAAATAAAATAATATAAAGTATGCAAACAACATTTATAGATATACTTTTTTGGTTGTGATTCGATCGATGAGTTCTAATTTATTTTTTAAATTAGAAAATGAATTATTAATAACTGTTTTGAGGTTAATTAAAAACGGATCGCTAAGCTTTGTATACATAAACGGATTTAATTCTTCAAATTCATTAATCTCTGTTTGATTGTGTTTTTCGTGCAACACTTTTTTACAATTTTTTTCAGAGTCATTGCGCGCTATTTCTCTAGTTTTTGAATTAACTTCTAACAACCGAAAATACTCTTCCGATAATGAATTCGATAACTCGCACACGTAATCAGTGCAATCTTTTTCAGAGTCATTGCGCGCTATTTCTCTAGTTTTTGAATTAACTTCTAACAACCGAAAATACTCTTCCGATAATG
>JAQIVF010001975.1:0-12228 GCA_034698365.1 Steganacarus magnus | reverse complement strand
ATGATGTTTGTCAACGCAGTTCTTTGTTCGTGAATTGTTTGATGCCATTTAAAGCAGTGGTGAGCAATCACTGGTTTAGTAGTTGTCGATTGTTTTAATCCGCACGATATTTGTGTTATATTTTTGTAGTGAATTATTTTTAAGTTTTCGGCAATTGATTGATGAAAGAAGTATACTAAATCTGAAACATAGTACGAAAAATTGTGGAAAATAAGTTAAAAATATTATTAATTTATTTAATTTATTTCTTCAACACATATTAACAATTTAATTAACACTGGGTTTTATTATAATTATAATTTTAAAAATTAGAAATAATAAATTCCTCTAAAAATATCACTTAAAATGCAAAGTAATTAAAAGTTTTTACTTACATAATAATAGACATTTATTAAACATTATTAGTTTTATAAATGAATTAAAACAAACGAATAGAATTATTTAAATTAAATAAAAATACATACATACTTACTTAAGTTAATGAAAAGTGTATGACAGATATCGAATTACAAAGAGTCACATACAAAGTCAGATATCAGTTAGTACTTTAACGATGACACAGTCAGTCTCAAACTAATATTCTTAGAATATCTTTACACCTTTTATGATATTGACTTACAGAGTCTAAAAATTATAATGATTTTAGCGTAGATATTAAAATCTATAGTCTATGTTCAATTAATAAATAGTGTACATTAAGATAATAACACCGCACACAAAAAACTCCACAAAACAACATTCAAGAAAAAAATCACTTTATTGTATTAAAACAGAGCAAAACATTCTCGTATTTTATTCATTTTTTCTATCCTTTATTAAAAGAGATTACTTGAAATTTTTTAATGAGATAATTTGATTGGTGTAAAAACTGGCGTAGACCTCTAATTATTAATGTAGACCTCTATATAAAGATGTAGACATTTAATTAATAGTGAAGACCTCAATTAAATTATGCATAACTTGTTAGTAATTAATAATAATATTAATTAGTATTAAATTAAATTAATATATGAAGGACAACGACGAATGACAACAAATACTTTGAATTGTTTTCACGTTCACTGTTATTCACCAATTACTGTAAATACTTTACATGTACAGTTACATATACTGTATTGTTGTTCAGTACACTGAAATTGTACAGTCCATTAAATTTTGGTCAAATGTAGTAAGTGATCAAAAAGTTGTATGCGTCGTCAAAAAGTACGCGCAAACTTCGTCGTTGAGATAGAATTGTGGTGAACTTTTAGTGATGTTTTTTTGCAGGAAAATATCATTTTTCTGTCACTATGTCGCCATAGAGATTTGCAATCAGACTATTCCTGCACTTAATTGTCTCCGGTTTCGCAGCATTACCACTACTACCCAACTGGAGAAAAACTTGCTTTCGTTTTTGCGATTTACACAAATTATTATAAAACGCAACACAAATAATCTCAAATAAATCACAATCAACTGAAGCTATACCTGCAATACGATTTCATTTCTCCGTCATTCGTTGGATATAACCTGTCCGGTAAACAAAATAAGTAAATTTTTTGCGAATTTAAATCTAAATTATTTTCGCCCTCATTATTGCAGCTCATAATTTCTGCACTGTTAACATATCTACAAAACAAACCAATTATTATAGCAGTATAAATAATAATATTCATATTCGGAGTATTTATTTGTAGAAACTAGAAATAAGTTACGAAATGAAATTTGCGGTCACAAATTTCTGCTTTAAAATTCAAGGCATAGATTTTACACGTGTGTCAAAATCTATCTAAATAATCACTAGAATTAACTTACTTTAACATTCTTATATAATGCTAACTATAATTACATATGAGTTGAGTTCGGTTATTACCTGATGAACGATTTCTTTCTTGTCAAACAAGCTTTTTTAAGCAAACATCATAAGCTGAATATTAAACTCTTAAAATGTTTTGTTATCTCAATTAAATGCGTTCACTATTATTCATTACTTAATATAATTGAAGTTTAAATTTTATTATACAGTTCAGTTTTAATGGGATTTTTGGTTTAATTTGGTTATTCAAATAGTAATCCTCAAAATATCTTTAATGTTATCTTGAATTTATTTTAAAAATATAAATTATATATTTCAATCTAACGGCATTTGTAAGAAAAATAGAAATTATTGTCAAACGTTTGTGTAAGTTTTGCTCGTATTAATTAACCGAAGTTTTAAATAATTATAAGTAGGTAATGCCGTAAAAATAATCGAGAAAGTTTTGCATCGGTATTTTGAGAAAAAAAATATCCTTCACTTAAAGAAGATTTGCAGAACCAAAATCAAAAATCATATCAAAGATAGAATGATCAAATTAAATAGTCTATGATCTTTAAATCAATTTTCACTATAGAGTATTGATTTTCTATTAGAACTATAATGTGAGTCACAGGTATTTCTAAATTTAAATAGAAAAATCTAACAGTTTTAAAAAATACCTAATTATTGATCACATTATAATTATATAATCGATTAACACATAACACATCATATGTACTTCAAATCGATTATTGTACTCCAGATATTTTTAATTTATCATAAAAATTCAATGCCACATAATTAATTAACATTAATTACATTTTCAATATCTCTTTTTAGGTCAGTGTCAGGTAAAATTAAACCGAGAATATATTTTTAGTGTACTCATTGACTTTTAAACTCGATTAAGATTATTATAAATATAATTAAATCAGATGTGATGTGAATAAATTTCTGCAGAGAATATATATATATATATAAAAATTTAAAAAACCTAATAAAGTTATAAATGTGTGACAAAAAAATCACAATTAGTGTCATTTTACTCTATGAAATCAGAATTCATTTGTAAGTTAAATGAATTAAATTGAATTCTGATTTCATAGAGTAAATTCAAATTATGAACAGTTGTTGTAATATGGAGTTTGGTATGTGTTCTTATAGTAAGAAAATTAAACCAAACGATTGAAAGTTAGTCTGATTAAAAACATTATTTTAACACTTTATTTTGAATAAAAGATAAGTGCTTTTTTGGTGCAATTATTTTTAAAAAATTTGATACATGTTTTTATAAACTAACAGTTTATAAATATATTTTCGAAAAGAATGTGGAAGAAAAGATAAGGGTTTTACTGTTGGACACACTTTATTATGGAGTATTGAACGATTTTATCAGGTAAGCAATGATAGAATATTTACATGATTTTATATTATTAATGTAATTATTCAAATTACGCACAGATTATTTCAATAATGATTCGGCAATTTATTAAGTTTTCTAAACAATGATAAAATCTAGTGTTATTTTAATGTTTTATCATTTTGGTTACAATAACTTAAAATGTGTTATATCGCAGCACATTATTTATAATAATTAGTGATCGGAATTCGGAGACATTCTCTCTATTTGTCTCCGAAATTTCCATTCGGAAGGAATTTTTTCCGTTTCGTAGACATGTCTCCAATTCACAGAAAAGAATAAATTTGTCTCCGATTATTAAAATATTTAATAAAAAACGCTAAAAATGACGTAAATAAGAAAAATATATGTATTTATTTTGTAAAAAGTTTGTCTCAGTTTGCCTCCAAAAGTAAACAATTGTCTCCGTTAAGGAGGTTTGTCCCCATATCTCTCTAAAATAATATTTTTGTCTCCGATTGCTAGAAATTTAATATAAAATATGCAATTTTTATAGTATAAAAGGGAAATTTTAAAATCTAATATCTCCATTTGTCTCCTATTTTGTCTCCTTTTCAAGTAAAATAATGTCTCCATTTATGTCTCCAATTTTTTGTAAATTTTGTCTCCGAATTCCGATCTCTAATAATAATTAACAAGTTGTAGATACAGCTGTCTATTATTGTTTAGAAAAAAATAGAGTACATTCAAAATTCAGAAGAAAATAGACTGAAAGAATCATAGGAAATAATCACATGATTTAAGCTATAAGTGTTAGTACATCATAAGTGATAAAGAAATAGATTTGCTTAATAAATCAATTTAAATGTGTGGAATGCTTTTTATATCATCTGAGAACAATAGGTAGTTTAGTGCCTTATTAAAGCATTATAAAAACTTAATGCATAAAAATAACGTTACAAAGTTCTTTTAAGGTTCTTTACAAATATCAAGGAATTTATTTTATAGAGTTGGTCACACTACAAGGGTTGCAATTATTTCAAATCTTATTTTTCAATTACTACTATTATTTTGCAATATCTCATCGTTTACTCTTTATTTTGAGTCAAATTCAACAAAAAAATATTGATTGATTTGTAATTAATAATTACTCACCGCTTTAAATAAACTTCATATTTGTTGAAAGTTATGAAATATTTTATCAAACAATTGAATTTCTTCTTTAAAATAAAAATAATGAAATAAATAAATTGATTTATTGCTTTCAAATAATTATCAAACTTAATTGTAATCTAATAAGAGAATTTAGAATCATTAAACGATAATTTATGCTAGAAAAATATTGCACTAATAATTAAGTAAGTCCTAAAATTTCAAATAGTGATATATGCCATTGATATATAATTAGTGTCTCTGATCATTATTCTAACTGCTTTTTTGTGTAATATTTTCAATTATTTACAGTAAGAATGTCCTGTTATTATTGAGTTGAAGTTGTTGTATGTGGCGTTTTCTTTGGATTTTTTCGAGTAAAAATCTTTTATTAGGACTCAAAAATATATTAAATGAACACAAAGTTTAAAAAATTGCTCAACGAAATTATTAGTTTATTTGTGACAATTTGAAAACAGAATAATCAAAATGATATATATCTATATCTAATTATTATATATATATATATATATATATATATCGCTAATTATGATTATGATAACATCATCACGAAAATATTAAGTTTTATCAAATCAGCAAACTATTCCCTACAAGTTTTAGTTCATTAATAATTATTAATCATTATTGACACCATGGACGCCATAAATTTCAGAAACCGAGTTAATCTAGTATAAATTGGCTCACTTTAATTAAACAATTTATTATTAAGGAAAATTTGAGAGTACGTCATTTCTATTATCAGTCCAATGTTTTATAACATTGTTTAGGAATATGTATTTATCATATAAATGTAAAATTCAATTTTTGAAATAACAGATTTATGTTATAAAATCTTATATTGTAAAATTTTCTACCGTTAAGTGCAAATTGATTGTTGACTTAAAAGTAGTGTTTTGTTCAGAAGATACTTCACTATTGTTTTTTGAATAGAAAATTGTCTTATAAATTTCTTTTTCGTAATATTATTCTTTACTAATGAATTTCTTATTTTTATTACTCTAATCTAAAATGTAACATCTAACAAAATAGATTTTTTTGAGTTTTTATAAGAATAATTCAATATGCCATCATTTGTGTGTTACACTCTTGTTTTAATAATTTGCAGGTTTTCTTCCAAATTAATTATTGTTTTTGATACTCACTCACTTTTAATGTCATTAGTGAAAGAAAAATTGTATTATAAAGCACACGAAATTTTTTGATTTTATTTTTTACTTTATTACCATAAAAACTGTGTGCAACCGCACGAAAAAACGCTTGTAGAAAGAATTCTGTCTGACTGTGTTATGCGCACACATACACACGGAATCAGCGCTTTATAGCCAATAGCAGAACTGTGTTCATTTGATTTTTATTAATTGAATTTATATAGTCACAGATATATATATATATATATATATAATAAATAGAAAGTTTCTTTAAATTTTATTTCATGTTTTTATAAGAATATTCCAAGAAAAATACACATAAACTGATGACGATAGACTGAGATACAGTTTTTATTTTTAATAAATACAAGATTTTTCATTAAAGATATTTTGAGGATTACTTTTTGAATACAGTATTGTTACAAACCTAAAATCACTTAAAAACTGAACTGTATTATAAAATTAAAAACTTCTTAATATTATTTATAAAGTAGTGAATAATATTGAACGAATTTAATTGAAAAAACAAAAGCTTTTAGTGAAACGGTTAATTAGGTGTTAACCCAACGCAACGCATCTTCAATTATCGTTAAACTTTAAATAAAAATAGCTTAAAAGTCAACTTAAAAATGATTCTAGTATTTATTATTTAAATAAATCTTGAAAAACGTGCAAGATCTTTGCCTTAAATATTAAAGCAATTTTTTGACAGCAAAAACTTATCCAACGAATGACCCAGAAATAAAATCGTATTGCAGGTATAGCTTCAGTTAATTGTGATTTATTTGAGATTATTTGTGTTAAACAGTGATAATAGTGATCTACAAAATCAGATTAAAGCGTATTCACAAAAATGTATGGCAAACAGGTGTTCCAGAGGTGTAACTATTTTTACTGAATTTCCGGCGTGGAGTTAGGTTTGCAACACATTTCATAAACTCGATTAGTCGGAAAAAATTTAAAATAGTCGGAATAGGAATAAAAATTACAAAAAATATGAATTGGAATTTAAATCGAAATTTAGAAAAACTTAAGTTTATTATGACTCATATCCTGTATTAGTGTTTTATCAAAATGTAAGATCTTACATAATATAGGACTTCAAATTATATATTAGAGAGAGAGGTTTAATTTTATCTATCAATTCATTAAACTCAATAAAAGAAACAGAAATATTTATTTATATAATTTAGAAATTGGAATCGAAATAAAAATCGAAATAGGAATTTAAATTCAAATAAATTTAAAAGTTATTAATAATCGAAATCGAAATAAAATTTAAATAGAAAAAATTTTAAGAATTGAAATAGAAATCGAAATTAAAATAATTTTAAAAAATGGAATAGGAATGGAATAGAAATAAAATTGGGGGGTCTGACTCAGAAATTCTATGAGGGGGATCAAATCTCTTCGGATTTGAACGAGAATTTTTTCTCATTTTATCCAAAAACTATAGGGTATGCAACACTCATATTTAAACAACAATTTTTCATATCTCGATTTTTCGTTGAGGGGGTGTCTGGATAATATAATTTTCTAGGAGATCAGAACCAGGCAAGAGCCCCCACTTTGTAACTATGCTTCCAAACAGACTTTATTATGTTATTCTTAAAGCTAAAGATGTATACAAATTGAATAAATAATACTTTATTGAATTTTTATCACCGATTAATGAAATAATTTTCATATTCTAATTTTATGTCGTAAAATAAAATTAATTAAATTTTTTCCAAGTTATAAAACATTTTTTTATATTGAAAAAACCGTTATTTCTTATTTCTAATTAACTTTTGTTTCGATAATTAAATATTTTATAAATTAATGTTATTTTATTCTTTTATGAGTTAAAAACCTGTGTATTTTTGGCCAACAAACACATTTTTGAAAATTTTATTTGATTTCGTAATGTATATTATAAAATATCATATAAAGATGGACTATAAAATATTTTCTAATAATTATTAGTGAGTTCTAACGAAAGAAATTCAATCTATATTACAATTAATTCATATGCAACTGCCTTTAATAATGTAAATAATTTTATTACAAATTCTTATAACTTGATAATTAATTTATTATTGTTGTTATTAATATAAAATTTGAAAGTTAAAACTGAATAGTTTAAAAACGAGTTTGAGTCGACCTTTGAGAAAGCGACAAATACTTTTGAGCGATGATTCAATTTTTAACATTTGGGTAACACTCTGGAACTCTATTGAGGAAAAGATTGATCACAAGGCGGGAAACATTGTGATCTTGAGTAATTTTAAACAGGTTATTAATCAACTCACGATCAATAAGCTTATTCCGCTCCGATCATTCCGCTGTTAGCGTTTATCCACTAACGGGATCAGAAAGGATTCCTTCTTGCAATTGGCAATCAAATCAAACCCATTGGATGGATACAAATCAATCATGGATTTGAAAACTAATGCCAGTAGCGAAAATCAGTTTGTTTGGCTGAAAATCAAAATCCATAGGTTTTACTATTGCTACAAAGTTTGTTCAAAAAAATGGAAAGCTACTTATGCAGCACCTGTTGTAAAATTACAGAATCAGTTATTAATTTAGTTGCGAAATATCTATGTAATGAAAATGATAGCGTTAAAATCAAAGAGTTTACTGACTGCCTGGAATCGTATACTGGGTTAAATGCAACCGATCTCAAGGAATTCGAAGTCAATGTTGGAAGGCATATATCGCTGTTCTGTATTTGACGCGCAATGCATATTCTTCTTCAGTATTGAAATAACTTCCAACTTTATCTTCGCATTCCTTGAGATCGGTTGCATTTAACCCAATATACGATTTCAAAACTGAAAAAGAATATGCATTGCGCGTGAAATACTGAACAGAGACATTCGCCGAATAAGAGAACACAGATGTGATTGCACTCAGTATAGTGATCCATAAAAAATTTAAAAACTATTTAATGATTAAAATTAATTTATTTTGAGAAAATATTTTATAATTAATATATAAAATAATGGCTTGTACGAAAAGTACGAATCATAATGATTCAAATCTACTGAAAAGTTACTAGAAAATACCAAATCAATTTGAGTATTTTCATTAGTTGTGATACAATTGTTAATTAAATTTAAATCGATCTTCGTTATTTGAGGTCTTAAAACATCACCAATTGTTTTAAAATCAAAATATGTTATTCTAGAAATTTTTCTATTAATTGAATTAATTACTTGATCTATTGTGTCATATCTTCCATCCAGTAAATGAATATTTTCGATATATATTTTTGTTTTTTCCATCTTCTAAGTATAATAAATATATTGGTTTTTTTTGGTATAATGTACCATGACATTGTGTATGACATTTCAACTAGTCTAACTTCTCAATCTTCAATTAGTATTATACTCGATTCTAATTTTGTTCTGCAATTTGCCATTGTATTTTGTGGGAATCATTGAACATTAGATTGCAACATAACATAAAAATTATCCACTTTAAAAACATAATTTTTTCATATTGAAGAATACCTTATCATTTTTTAAAAAAGAAATTTAAACCTTTTTAATTATAGTAAAAATAAAATATTGTCACATTTCTTGTTTTAAAAATGTTTTACTTTTTGTTTATTATTTCATTAAAATATGTGTAATGTCTTTGCAGCATTTAGTGTAGCATTCAATGCATTCATTCACTCATAGCACAATGAACTGCATAATGGGTTTTTTAACCAGAGCCCATTTTACCAGAAACCTCCCAAGTGTATCTACTAAAGTAATTACTCTTTTATTTTAATAATTTTCTACGCTTTAAAATTAATAATTATAACCTTATAATATCACAAAAAATTTTCTAAACTTTTTTTACTTTTATAGCAAAAAATAATAATAATATAAAGCTAAGGAAAATAAATATGCATTGATAAGAAATTATACCAATACCTTGATTATATGATGTTCTTGGTCTAGATTTTGGTGGTTTTAAATCGCTAATTTTTGTTATAATATTATTAGTCGCTGTCTTTTGTGGATTTAACACATAATTCTCCTGATATTCTTCTTGATTTGATTCTGATTGTTCCCGAATTATCTGGTAATTTCCTGCTTCTCTGCCATTTCCATCCATTCACTATTACTGCGAGAAACCTTCTCGCAATGCTTCTAAAATTTATAAAAGTTAAGCCATCGGTGTTTATTCTTTTGCCGGTATACACAATTAGCACAGAAATAACAGTTAAAAAAATTTGCATCTTCATTGCTGGGCTTCTTTTTAAAAGACAAACACTACAAAACTAATAATTAAATTAAAAAAAGTTTTGTTTCTAAATATAACGCTTGAAAACTTGATTCAAACATCTTAAACTTAATATATAATATTTTACACAAATGGTAAATGTAATGTACCCAATAGTTTTATTTACATGTGTGAAAATGTGTAGTGCAATATTCAACTGATGAAAATTACTATGTGTTAAAGTTTATAATGCGGTCTTCGCTTGTAAACACTTGAAAAATGAGTAATATTCACTTATGACGTAAATTTTGTTATCTTTAAACTAATCAAAAAGTTAGAAATACAAAGATTGCGTTGTTATCACACTCAGGTAACAAATCTTAACAATTAAACATTATATCGCCTCGAAGATTATTAGAGAATAGTTATTTTAGCGATAAATCAGTGATATCTTCTGGTGAAGCCTACATACATGAGCCATAAAAATGCGATCTCTAATTATAATGTAATTAAAGTTATTAATGATATATATTGTGTGGGCAAAAAAAAGATGAATTACGTAAAATGAACATTAGTTAAAAATTTGAATATAAATTTAATTCAAAACAATAAAAATAGTAAATTTTAGGAAAAAAATTCACATAAAATTAATATAAAATGCTTTTAATTATAAATCACAAGAGAATGAAACAAACAAAATAATTTTTGAACAAAAGATAAAATTTGTAAAACCTCACAACATTTTGTTTAATTTATTATTAGTTTAAACTTAATATACAAAATAAAAAATATAGAAAATAAAACAAAACAAATATAAGTTTGCGTTGAAGACAACACAATACAAAATTCAATTTACGCATCGCATACAGAAATACTAGCGCACTATTACCGATATTAATTTGTTAGACTAAAATCTTTTACTCTGTTAATTATTATTAGTGCTTTGAAAATCGTTAACTAACGATTCCAAAAAAAACTTACTAATTTTGCAATTTAAAGTATTTGAACAACACAATCCATTGTAAATCATGCAAAATTAGCTTAAATTTTTCAAACGATGCTAAAGAATTTAACGATTTTGTATATAACTAACGATTCTAAATATTTCGAACGATTTTAGTAAAAATACTAGAAAATAAGCATAATATCGGTTAAATCTAAACTAAATATTTTCAAAATAGCTTAAGCTATTTTATTTGACGCAAAATTTATATAAAAATTAATAAACTAATTGTCAAGTATGCAAATTTATTTTACTTAAATCTGAGGACGTAAATATCATCGAAAAATTTGCTAAAATTTTGTTCACTTGTCTTTAGAAGTTGGGGTAATTCAGTTCGGAAGTTTTTATTAGTGATTATTAAAATAATATTATTGATATTTAAACTTATTTTTAAAAAATTTCGTAAAAATTTCTAACGATTTTTTCAAACGAATTTGGCACTTTTAACTAACGATAGATAAACGATTTGGCATCCGTTTTTCTAACGATTTTCAAAGCCCTAATTATTATTATTTAGTTACTTTAAACTTAAAAATTCATAGAAAACGTAAAATTATTCAATACATTATTATAGTTGATAAACATAATTAGATTTTTAAAATTTCATTTTGGGTTATAGATATTATGTTTCACACTTATTGAAATTATTATTATTGATTCGCCCAATAAATTAAAAATTCATGCATTATATAAAATAATTTTTGGTATAAATCCGATTTATTATGTCTATTATTATACCTATATTACCAATTTAATTACAATAAAATTTCCAATCAAAATATTGGATTGATTACACTGTATTTTTGAGTGTTGGCATCACAAAACTATGTTACTTTCAACACAACTAAAATTTTCCCCTTTTAACCTTTTATCTATCACTTAACTCCATCATTAGCTCTGGTGTGAACATACGCGCAGAGTTTGTGTGTGTACGACATAATATTTAGTCTACTTTTACGCTTATGGCTCGTCATATTTGGCAATAGTTATGGTCTGGCAAATCACTTGACTTCTATTCGATTTGCTTCTATTTGAATCTAAAATTTCGAGCTATTGTTCGCGAAATTAAATTGAAAGTCGAATACAAAAGGTGTCTTAATTGTGTCATTCATCAAATCAGTTATTGATTCAATTGTGAGCGTTATCATTGATTATAACGATAGTTATTATTATTGGTCGGTTATGTGGTCAAAATCATCCAAATTTCTATTGAATTTAAACTCCATGATCATTAAACAAAGAATTATGATCTCAATTAGAATTAAGGTAATAAATATTGTAAAGTTTTATTACCTTAATTTACAATTTATTTAACAATAGTTGCAATAATTTATAGAAAGTGTAAGTCAGAAAACAGTGGGATTTTACTGCGGGAAACTATTTATCAGTAATTACTTTCGTTTGCACCAAAAGTAAGTCATTAAGTCATTTGTGTTAAATTCAGAAAAAAATTTCTAAAATAAATTTTTAATTCTAAATAAAGATGTTCCCGGGTCGGGTGAACCGTCGGTTTTAACCGACGGTTTTGTAAACGGTTCGGTTCGGTTAAAAATTTTATAAACTCGGT
>JAQIVF010001974.1:0-12229 GCA_034698365.1 Steganacarus magnus | reverse complement strand
AAAAAAGCCTCCTATCAATAAATTTTTTCACCAAAAAAGCCTCCTATCAATAAATTTTTTCACCAAAAAAGCCTCCTGTCTACAGACAGACGGACATGTCAAATCCAATAGCTCATTGATAATCATCAAAGTGAGCTAAAAACTATACATTGTATCATTTATAAACTAAAGCATTGCATGTTGTTTTTGTATATATATAGCTGGGAAATGACGAACAATTCCTTTAACTCATAGACACTCTCAATGGCATTAGATAAACATCGGATCCCTTTAAAAATATTTTTTATTTTCTGGCTTATCAGCATTTGTGTTTACTTTTGGGCGTTATCTTCGGTATACGATAAATTATTTATATCGCCATAGTTTCATAAAATAAATGTCTATTATAAAACTGTTTTCCATGTTTTTTGTCAATAAACATACAGATAAAATCCATTTAAATATACAATCGAAATTAAAAACAAATTACAGTTATCTCTCGGTGTGTGTGTGTGTGTATACCACTTCCTGTAATGAACAAAATTAACAATAATAAACCAATGGCCTGAAAGCATACTCTTCTTCTCTTCCTCTTTCTCTCAGCAATCAATTGGTATTTTGTGCGCTCTATTCTATTCCGCTATCGCTTTGTTGCTCTTTTTAACAATCAATCGCTGAGTGGCTATTCGGGGTGTAATGATTTGGGTTGAGTCAACATTTTCAACATATAAAGCTCACTTATAAAGTCTTTTTATCAAGAACTACTTTCAAGAGTATTTTCATCTCTCCAGGAACTTGAGCTTCTAAAAATAGGATCAGCTTGAGATTGAGCTTATAATTATAAGGGTGAGCTTGAGCTTGAGCTTAATTCAAATAAAATTTGAGAAAATATTTTTTGTAAAAATTAGTAAATCTATAATAATTTCATATTTTTCGTGTTTTGCACGTTAATAGAGATTGGGTTTTGTTTGTTACTAATAAATTATTAGTTTCATTCATATAATTTTTTTTGCAAAGGAACGTACAATTCCTTGTGTCCTTATTGGCACACAACCACATCTCTATTATCCATAGTTACACAGAGGGGGTCTTGCCCTGGTCTGGACCCGCCTAGAAAAATCGAGTTTTGAAAAATTGTCGCTTAAATCCGATGAGTTTTTGATAGCCCTGTAATTTTTGGCCAAAATGGGAAAAAATTGTCGTTTAAATCCGGTGAGATTTGACACCCCCTCAAAAATTTTAAGAATTTTTTTGGCTGACCCCCTAGAGGTTTGGAGCGGAGTGTAACTATGCTAATATCACAACATACTAGAAGCCACTTTTTCAGGGAAATTACTAGTAAAAATTTACTACGACTATAGATATTGTGATTGTACCGATATCTTAGTTTAATGTTAGCGTGTTCTCTGTTTCAAACAAAGATAACTCACGAAATACTCGCGAGAGTGTATTATCACATTATAGTTCAGTTACGATAAACAGCTTTAGGCATTTTGATTTCGATTTATTTCTTATTACCTCTCATTACTTATAATAATACAAATTACAATTACAATTATGAATTGATTTAAACATCAAAGTATAATTAGGTTAATAATTAATAATATTTTAATTTAAACCAATTTACTACAGACTCGATAGGTTTGCGCAAATAAATGAACTCAATATAATAAATAGCAATACATTGGGCACATAAACAGAAGTGACAGAATTAAACGTAACCCTAGCCTCAGCTGAAGTGTTACTCCAAGCGCTACTATTTCTCGCATACAAAGAACACCGATAATTGCCAGCCGACGACGAGTTAGCATTTCTCACTCGTAAACGGCCAAAACTCAATACATCGACACTTACTGAATTTATTCCAGTAATACTTATTACAGTGGCTGTAAAACGCAGAAATTTTATGAAATTTAATTTATATGATTCCATGCTATGGTTTAACTTACACGCATTATTATAGCGATAAAATAGTTGATTGTCTTTCGTGAACGATAATTCATTGAGCCATTGATTACCAGTTAAATAATAGGTACAATTAACGTAATAGTTGTCACGAGTTCTGATGGTTTGAGGAACTGTGAAATTTTGTATAACTGAACAATCAATATATTGTGAGACTAATAATAATATTACTGATAATAATAATAATATTAAAAACTTCATCATGTTTTTTGAAAATTATTATAATTTGAGAAATTGCGTCGAAATACAATATAATAATGAACTATTTTTTTCTATTTTCAGTGTTTTATATTATATATAATTACATTAAATAGTGTTATCATTGAATAAATGCAATAAAAAGGCTATAAAAATTTTTCGCTTATTTCTCATATTAAGTTATAAGAGATATAGAAATTATATGATTCATGATATTACACACCATTCTATCACGCAGTGATTAATAAACTATTTTTATTGTGGTTGACGTGATTTTCTTTCATTACTTTATCTTTTGGTTAAATTCTTAAATGAATTACAGGAAAGGAAAAATCCGGAACAACAGTAAAGAAATGCTATAAACGCATAAAAATCCAATAATGTTATGAAATTAATCTTTTTTATGGATTTTGCGCTTTTTACAGGTTTTTAAATTTATGAATAAAACGACAGGCATCTGTAAAACACCAAATCAAATTGTAGTGTGAATAAAATGGTTCAAAATAATATAATTAGTTGCTGGACACCTCACAAAATGTTTCATATACTGTTGCCACACCGGACACAATAGATTAAAAAATCGGACAAAACCGAACATATGTTATTTTTAATATATAGTTATTATTTGCTATTATTTTTCAAAAATAAATTAAAAAATTTAATTTGACCACAAAAGTCACTTAAATGATCAAAATAACCATAATTTCAAACATAAACAATATGAATGGATCATGACATTACTATTATATCACAAATATTTTAGCTTTCCGATCGAAATTGCGTGCGTAAGATAATGAACGATCTGATCGTTACTATAATTAAGAGAAATACTGGTTTTTTATCTCTGAAATTCAAATGCTCAATAACAGCTAGTCTTTGGTTCATTTCTATATATAACATAACTTATTAAAAAGTTAACCATCGGTTCTAAGCAATCTATTCACTTTAATCTGTACTAAAACAATATTCAAACTGTAATGAATTATTTATTTTCCAAACTTCTAAAGATGAGACAAAATAATTAAAATTTTTAATTAAAATAGCAAATTAGAAAATGAACATCAGCTTAATTCTTATTAGATTTATTTTATTCTTACTATCAATACTTAATGCACGCTAACAATGCAATATTTCGCGGTCGCGTGCCTTGTAGTGTATTCCATTTGCTTGCATAACCCATTTTTGTAGTGTCGATATAAGCTATCGGTTCATTAGCAGGAAATAATAGACCATTTATGGTTTCTCCCGGAGGTATTTCTGCCACGAATCCGCTATCGAATGTATTCCCAGAGAATTGCCTGTTTTGATTCTGTCCTGAAGCGCTCGCGACTTGAAATGAGCCATCGATGTATGATGGAAATGGTATGCTTGAACCCCATTGAAATGAGCCAAATGTACGATTTTTATCGACATCTCTGCCATCACTCCAACCGCGAATGAATTCTCCGCGAAGATCTGGTAATGTGAATGTAGTGCTGCCATCACCGGAACCAAAACGTGTGCCAATTGTTGCGAAAAGATTTGCATACGTAGTGCGTGATACTGATTGTCCATTTGCTTTAAGCCAACCTAATGGCGGATTTGTGTTAAAATGGAAATATATCTGACAATTTTCTATCGAAGTCAGATAAAAATACCTTAAATGATAGTAGTAGTGGTATTAGTCTAGAATTTAATTAAAGATGGCGGCTATCAGCTAACAGTATAGCAATTTTTGAAGTCATCGCACTGTTAGACGACACTATTTTTGCATTATTAGCACTGTTAGGTTATGGTTTTTACCTCCTGACCACTCCCACGGTATCCCTGAACCCCCAAGAAGCCCTTCCCGCCTAATTTTAAAAATAATAAATCATATTTAGTTAAATAAAACACTATAATATAAGTAAATGTAAATTAAAACATTGAAAAATAGTGGAAATTTTCCACTATTTTTTCTTAGAAATTTCATCATACGAAATGTTAAGCCTTTAAAGGCATTAACATTCTTTCGCATGAATTCTCAGAAACAACAGGATTGAGTTCACAACTTTTTGTGATTGGACGGCAGTGAGTCCACGCACAGCACAAGTTGTGTGAACTCAATCCTGTTTTTAAAATAAGGACTCTGATTGGATGAACAGTGAGTCCACGTAGAGTACGGAAAGGGCTATAAAAACTGCTGCAATGAAAATTTATTTTAATATGCAGTTTTTCAGTCTTAAACTTAAGGTAAAAATATTGTAATGAAATTGAAAAGTAAAGTAAAAGTAATGTGTTGCACTGATCCCTGACCCTCCAAACTTTTGAGATTTGCAGCCTACAGGCAGCGCTCAATAAGTGCGGAAAAAAAGTCCGAAAATTAAATCACTGATTTAATTTAATTGTGTCAATGACTGTCCGCCTTATGTCCGTATGATTGTGTCCGCATATCCATTTGTCCGATTGTCCGCCATTACCGATGTGTACGCCATGTTTGTCCTCCGTGTCCGCCATATCCGTTATGTCCGCCATGTTTGTCTGCCGTGTCCGCCATATCCGTTATATCCGCCATGTTTGTCCTTCGTGTCCGCCATATCCGTTATGTCCGCCATGTTTGTTTGCCGTGTCCGCCATATCCGTTATGTCCGCCATGTTTGTCTGCCGTGTCCGCCATATCCGCCATGTTTGTCCGCCATTTCCGCATGTACGCCATTACTGTTATTTCTCCGTCACTTCCGTTATGTCCGCCATTACCGCATGTCCCCTATTTCCGTTGTGTCCGCCATTACTGTTATGTCTCCGTCACTTCCGTTATGTCCGCCATTTGTCCTCCATAAGCATAAGCAACTTTTATTCATTATATATTTAGACTTATTACAGCAATTTTTATTCTATTAGATATTTATATATTTGAATTTAGATATTTTATATCTTTAAACATTACTGAACTAGAAATTACTGGAAGTATAACAAAAACAGGTTTTACTAACATAAATAAATAAATATAAAAACACGTGAAATTTAATTTCGTGAAAAACACATATTTATAATATTATCAAAAAAGATTTTTAGATTTTTCTAATTCGATGTTTCTTTTAATACAAGTATTATTGCTTATTTTGCTATTTTTGTCTTCTGCTTCTTAAACTTCTCCTTCATTGTTGTTCATTACAACCATTGCATTCTTTTCCACGATTGTTATACCACTTGAGCAGCAGATAACGTTTTTCTTTTTGAGCGCCCATTTCAAGAATGCCATAATAATACCCATCAGATCGAGTGGTATTATCACTGCAAGAGTGATCTCCGTCTCAATACCCGTAAAATATAATGTCGCTGCCGTTACATTCAGTACCACAGTTATGGAAATGATGATAATGAATGAAAATGAAATCATTTTTAATTAAAATCAATGCTATTTCACTAAATTTATTATTTTCTTTATTCAATTTTACTAATATTGCGTTTACTCGTTCACACATTCACAACACAAACGTTTTTAACGTTTCGTCACTCATTAATAACTCGTTCACTATTGTGAAAAACAAGTTTTGCGAGAAACGTCACTCCGAACTCTCGGTTCGAAAGAACCATAAAATTTAATTGCGGTGTGAAAGTTTTAGAAGTCTATGTTTTGTTCCAGACTTTTGATGCTTTTTACCAGTCTCTTCAATTTTTCTTTTATTAATAGTTTTTTCTTCTTTAAATTTCTTTTCACTTTTCATTATATATATTATTAACAGAATATTGTTTTTTATTCTATTTAATAAAATATTGTACACTGTTTTTATATCACTTCTGTTGTCTGGCATCTTATATATCATCAAAGTTCTAATATATATCGCTTTAATGCATTACTTGTTAGAGATGTAATATTCTCTTCAGTTTCAAAATTGAATAAATCATCAATAACTAAACCACTGTCTAAAATCATTTCTTTAAAAATATTAAAAATGTTAAAATTTGCGTCACAATTTATAAAATGATGTTCGTCTGTGTCTAATTCAATCTTATCACAAAATTTGCAATAAGGAGTGTCACCAAACATTTTATATTTATTTATATCACATCTTCTATGTCCGCCATTACTGAATGTCCGTAACTTCCGTTATGTCCGCCATTTATACGCAATTACCGTATGTTCGCAACTTCCGTTATGTCCGCTGTCATTTCCGCAATATATCCGCCATTAACGCATGTACTCTATAACGAATGTTCGTTTTGTACACCATTTCTGTTTTTTCCGTCATCTCCATTGTCAGTTGTATGTTTTTTCAATACTATCGATCTCATCAATATCATCGATCTCATCAATACTTTTGATCTCATCATTGCTTATTACTTATCAGTCTTATATTAAATTTATTTTAACATATTATTTTGACCTCATAAATGTTTAATTGTACAAACTAATCGATTTTCTTATCATTATAGCTTAATAACTACTTTCCTCAGCATTAATCAAACATTGTCATTCAAATCATTAATTCAATTAATTTAATTGTATTCGTAAGACTAAATTCTATTAAAACTAATTTCATATAATGCTTTAAGTTTTACTTATAGATTATCAATTACCATCAATCCTCTTGTCTCAACGCGTTCATTCAATTTATTGATTCTATAAACAATTTCAATTGTATTCGTAAGTCATAACTCCATAATAACTATTAAAACAAGTCTGTTCTAATCATTTAAAATTTACTTACAGATTATCAATTACAATCAATCATCTTGTAATAACACACTCAATTATCATTATCAATACAATCATTTTCTTGAAGAAATTCACTTGAAAGTCTTAAAGATTAAATATTTTAGATAAATATCTACAATTATACAGTAAGTAAAAATGAGTATTGATAGATTTGCTTCAGATGTTACTCGAGAAGGAACTCTTGAATGGCACGAAAAGGATTATTTACAAGAGTTTAGCGTTGACGATCCAATAATTGAATCAATTTTTCTTAACTATACACTGGGATATCCTGAACATTCTACGCATTTTTGTCAAAGTATGAAACTACTTATTCATACTAAAAAACGCGTTAATGTCTTTGTTGGCCCTCTCTGGAGAAACGAGATCTCGCTGGAGAGTATAATGCGTATGTTCAATGAACGTATTTATACGAAAGGATTACTTGAAGATGGAAAGAAAATATTAGGCACACACGTTGCGGAGATATTGCCTTTAGACTGGGAAGACAGCACTCTTAAAGATGATGAGCAGACACTAATAAATGACATAAAATCCACAATGTTTGAACATCCTACTATTCAGCCTCGATTTTTGACGTCTTTATCCCTGGAAAACACAATTAATACTTGTTCATTGTTTGAAATTCATGACACTGTTCTTTACACTACTTTGTTGACAAATCCTCGTCAAATAATTACTTCTAAACTTAAACGATTTGTTATGAACTTTATTAAATTCAAGTCTGATTTAACTCCTGAAAACTATTCAGACTTTATTGTTATCAAAAATGAATCACTTTTTGTTAATGTATATATATCATCTGAATAATTGTATCCGTATTAAAATTAAATTTGTTTGATTGCATTGAATTATTTGTTATTTATTCCAAATCGATTGTATATGATGATTAACGTATTTTGTAGCATCTGAGCTATAATTACAAAGTCTGATACATGTTTAACTTGTCTTGTGAATCGTATTTTCACAGTGTGACATTTTCTTGTTTTGGAGTAAAAAATTAAATATATATATATCAAACAAAACAATGCAAAAGAATCTTTAACTAATTGCTTACTAATGACTATTTTTAACTTATAGATGAATTATAACATTGAGATCATTAAAAGAAAACTTTCATTCGACTTTCGTTCGGAAAGCGAGTGCGCTGTTCCTTATGACTTGGAAAACGACCCAGATTCCAGTGAGCTACTAATTATACTAACTTTATTTCAAAAGTTATTAAACTTTAACTAACATCATTTTATAGAAATCACTACCAACTCTCAAACAATTGTACCGGAAAGTAATACCTACTTCGGAAACCCTTTGTATAATGATGAAGGTTTGAAGAGTAAATTTCAACGATTTATTGAGTAATAAGTATAAAATTAAATTACAGACCTCTGCATTCAATATACAACTGTCACTATGGAATTCTTAGACTAACACTAGTTCAGATGAAAAGAAACTCCACACTTCATTCAATTTTGAACTATCTCCCTGGACATCGTTTATAAGTTGTAATGATGATTAACACATTAAGACCCCAGATTTTGGCAATACTATTGACGATATAGGAATTAAAGGCAACTTAACACCAATCTCTTCAAACGATCACTCGTCATGATTCACTTGCCGAATGGATTTAACTGAATACCCCAGATTTGTCATGCAAAGACTCTCCAGCGGTTCGATCCACTAATAACTTTAGTGGATTTACTAAGGACTTGACACAAAATCTTCCATCGATTTTTTATTATTCAAAAGAAAATTCAAATCATTCATCACTTGACGACTGGAGGAACATTATTACTCCTCATCTATCTAACATTGATCCAACAACAACAGCTGGTCCTAGTAACAAAGAAGCTTATGGAAATAGTAATTTTATTTAATATTAATTAAAAACATAAATTAACTTATTATTTTTTATTAAGACTACAATCATGTGTAAATTCCAGCTATTAAAATACAATCAGATGCAAATTCTAAAAACAGAACTGGCGAATCTCAGTATACAACTGAATCAATAACTGAGAGTAGTGAAACCCTTTACTCTTCGACATATTCACATAAAAGTGGTGATCCCACTTATAATAGTGAATCATTAAACAAATCAAGTGAAATCAAGTCTAATACTGACTTCTCCGACGCGTTGTGTTTTTCACATATGAAAGGTATTATTTTTGTTTTAATATTTTTTAAAATAACTATTTATCACCGGAATATCAACATATAGTAATAGACGGAAATGACACAAAAAATGTACTGTTTAAAGGTCCACCGTTGTTTAAACAAGTATGTCTTGAATATTATGATAATCACTATAATACTATAACGGAAATGCATGCGTACTTAAGAAACAGCAACCAAAGTCCTTTGGAATTTCCGAATTTGTAATTAAAGGATGGTTTCCTCATCTATTTAGCAAATTGGAAAACATGGATTATATTGGACAAATAAGACCAATTGAGGATTTTGGAATTAAATACTTGAAAAAAGCCCTTGTTCTGAGCTAAAAACATGGCACGCAGAAAAGAGCTCACAGCGCAACTATGTATTCAATTACGACCTAGAAATAAAAAAATACTGTGCAAATGATGTTAAAATCCTTACAATGTCTATTATGATTTATCGACAATTGTTTAAAAATGCAACAAGAATCGATCCAACGTATAAAGATAATGAGATAACAAACTAAAAGAACTTAATAATTTAAGTTATAAACAAGCGCATCAAAAAACTATTGACAAAATAAATCATTTAAAGGGTCGAAACTTTGATATTAATAGATGAAATTTGGAAAGAGTATGAGACAGATAGTGCATACATCTCCAGTTTCGCTTCATCAGGTCCAAATAATTACGGTTATAAAGTAAGATTTCCAGACGGAACAAGTAAGATTAAAATTAAATGTAAAATTAAGGAATTACTCTAACCGATGAAGTGGATAAAGAATTAAATTTCGATGTGATATATAAATTCGCAAAAGATTATTCAGAAGGAATTATTACAAACAATTCAGTGCCACAAATGCAATTCCGAGCAGACATGCATCACAACGTGTTTACAACAGAGTTTAACAAAAAATATCGTGTTGTTTCTGAAAAGCGTCGACAATTAGGAAATAAAACTCTCCCATTTGGATATGTTGATTAAATAGTTGCATTTATTGGTTATATAAGGCTAGATCTTAAGCAAAATACACCAGAAAAGATACGTGTTCAAACAAATATTATTTCAATTAACGGCAAATTAAGACCAATTGCATATCTTCCAAAATATTGTAAGATAACTTAAGAAATGTTCTAAAAGACCTATCTTTCGCATCTAATATAAAGTGTAAGAAAACGCAAAAACATTTGTTAGTTTATTTTGCAAAAGATAAAAAGTATCAGAAAGCTATAAAAGAACTGGCTATTAATATTGTAAATGGAAATATAAATCTTGATAATAAAACAAAAAATAAAATTAAAAAATATTCAAACAATATATATAAGAATAAAAAACCTTATCGTAAAACAATTAATCAAAGTGGAAATTGGCTACATTGGGTAATTCCTATTGTAGCTTCGTTGTTAGAAATAGTTTTATAAATGGAATTCTGCATAAAAGTTGAACTGATACCAAATGATAAGGTATCAAACATAAGTGAAGAAACTATAAAGGATAAAAGTATTAAACAACCAATAAAAATTACAAAGAAGCTTAGAAATAACAAAGCTTAAAGAAAGTATTGGTAAAAAACAAAAAACAAATAAAAGCTTAGTTATTAAAAATAAAATATCCAAAAAACAATTAAAGTGGGAATATGTCTAAACGCTTATCAAATAAGTTGTCAAAAATATACTATGACCCAAAGAATCCTGCTTCATTTGGCAGTATTGCTAAACTTTTAAAAGAAGTCAGAAAAGAGTTACCAAATACAAAGTTGTTAGAAGTTAAAAAGTGGTTAGCAGGACAATTAACTCCTGAATACTTGTGAATAAAATAGACCAACAATGGGAAGCTGACAGTAGATATGAAAGAGTTCGCTAGTGAAAATAATAAAAACACGTATATTCTAACAGTAATTGATGTTTTCTCAAAGTATGCGTTCGTAGAAGTTCTTAAAAATAAAACAGGACAAAGTGTATAGAAAAGCTTTAAAAAATTCTTCAGAAAAAGAAAATGCATTTATCTTAGAACTGATAGAGGCACAGAGTTTTGTAATAGTGTTTTTCAAAAGTTTTTAAAAATTAATGATTTTAAACATTTTACGAGTAATAATGACTATATAAAATGTGCAGTTGTTGAAAGATTCAATAGGACATTGAAAACAAAAATGTTTAAATATTTTACTACCAAAGGATCAAGAAAATATGTGGATGTTTTGTAGATTCTTGTGAAAGGCTATAATAACTCTAAACATCGCACAATTAAAATGACTCCGAATCAGGTAACAAAGAAAAACGAGAAACAAGTTTTGAAAAATATTTATGGATTTAAGAACCTGACTGAATTATTAAAAGATCAGAAATCAAAGAAACCAAACATTTTAAAAGTTGGAGACAAAGTAAGGCGCAAATATACCAAAAAACCTTTAGATAAAGGATATTACGCCACATGGGGTGATAAAGTAATTACTGTTACTAAGGCTATAAAATGACTTAAAAAACATGTCTATAGAGTTAAAAACGAACAAGGAAACAATAACACAACGATTATATACTGACTAATTACAAAAAGTTAACCCTGAACTGTATGGAATTGAAAAAGTTATTAAAACTAGAACTCGAAAAGGTAAAAAGCAGTACTTTGTTAAGTGGACAATTCATCCTCCTGAGTATAACTCTTGAGTGAATAGTATTCAACAATTATGAAGTTACAATGTATGCAAAGCTGATTTGATTCTTTTTATTGTTCAAGTAATGCTAATATTTGTTGTTGTTTGTGCTAGCATTCTAAATCTGACATTAGAAATAGGGAATCTAAACCTTTGGACAGTTATTCTTACTAGTTCATTAGGTTATATAATGCCAAACCCTAAAATTAAAATCAATGTCACTACATCTGAAAAACATGACGCGTCAGTGAATAATTTAAACTAATTGATGATAAATAGTGACAACAAATAGCGCATGATCAAACCCGAGTATATAAAAAGTCATGGAAGTCTTATTTAGTTATTAATGAAAATGTCTCCATACACGAAGTTCAAGCTCTCCGAGTACTCATATGTTAGCGTTATAGAGGATACTTTAGGAATAATATCGGTTCGAATAAGTAATTCGTTCTCTGGCCGGAATTTTAGATTTGGAGTTGCTATGTCAAATGAAGATTTTATCAAATTAATGGAGCAATTGAGTAATTTCAAAGAAAACAATAAAGAAGTAAGCGTTGATGGAGACAGAAGAGATGGATGTGAAAGAATTATGGTAACGCCTT
>JAQIVF010001973.1:0-12231 GCA_034698365.1 Steganacarus magnus | reverse complement strand
GGTCCGTGCGGTGTCATCATCGAGTGAAGAGTGGCGCCACCGCTGCGTGACTCCTCTTTCGCCTCGTACTTGCCCTTAATTATCGCGAAAAACTCGGTCATACAGTTTCGGTGATAATACGGCGGTCGGAACGATCGTTCGGCCACAATCCATCGCGGAGGGAACAGTACAAAGTCGGCGATCGCGACGCCAGGCTTTTGCGATAAACACGATAATACTGTGAATACCGATGGATCCTATAATTAATTATAAAAATTTTAAAAACCCAATTAAAAAAATTTTTTTATAAAAAATAACAAATTATAAATTAAACATTATCTCTAACACAGTGATCATAAGAAACAGCGTTAACTGGCATAAACTGAGTTAAATCGTATTTGTATGGCACATAGTTTCCATGCCAGGCCACCACATCGTACGGGCTGTGGTTCTGTTCGGCCACGAATAAACTGCCCTGAAATTTGCCCACAACCCGATACTTATCCACTGATCGGTCCTCAAACCACGCAACTGGTGTGAGAAAATCTCTGGGATTCGCCAAACCGTTCGCACCAATCGGACCCAAATTAGGCAGAACGAAGTGGTTGTCGTACACTTCGCACACGTAACCGCGCGACGGTTCAGTAATATCGACGCTGAAACGCATTCCCTGTTGAATAACGCAAAACTCGTTCGGTGCCACTTCTAGTTTACCGAATTCGGTAGTAATGGATAGTGTGCCCAATTGCGGTACTATTAGAAAATCTCCGTCAGAGTTATAGAAACACTTGTCATTCATCGGCGCGTTTGCCAAATAGACGTGTACAGCCATCCCGTATCGCGCTCGCGGGTCTCCAGCACCGAGCAGTGTATTGAGGCCGTCAACAAAATCGAGTTTAGACTCGTTTGGCGGCAATTCGAATGGTTTCCATCGAAGTTGATTGGGATTGGGTGCAACTTCATTCCAGTTAATTGTTAAATTGCTGCCTTCGTATGGTTTAAATGGATAGTGAAGAACCGCGGGTCTGATTCTATACAGCCAACTATGAAACGCGCCGAAAAAATATTAAGTGTTTAAAGAAGTATCTTTTATGCGTTACGATAAACTAAGTATAACATTATTGCAGTCACAACTTTATTATGATATAATCATTTTAAAAAGCTATAGTTTGACAGGTTTAGAAAATATTAAATTCATAATTAAATATAAAATAGTAAGTAGAATTAAAATTTTCAAAAGTATCTTTACCTTC
Source organism: Steganacarus magnus (assembly GCA_034698365.1). Classification (NCBI taxonomy): domain Eukaryota; kingdom Metazoa; phylum Arthropoda; class Arachnida; order Sarcoptiformes; family Steganacaridae; genus Steganacarus; species Steganacarus magnus. The sequence continues at coordinate 10,999 of JAQIVF010001973.1, read as the reverse complement.
TTCTGTTACTCTCGCGCGGAGCAGTGAATGCGGTGCCAGAAATCTGTTCCGCGTATAAACCGTACGGACAAACTTGTGGATTGTTCTACAGAATGGTATTAATAATAAAATTAAAGTTTTTATGGGACTCGCGTATTGACCCAATTTAGTACCTGTCCTATAGGCAAAGAATTTGGACATCTCTCATCCTCAGACGCGAATTCATTGCCAAAGCCAGACATATACTAAGTATACAAAAATTTTGAATTATTTATGTAATATGCGAATTATATCACAATCACACTTACTTTCAATTTATTCAAACCCATGATTTAAATATGTTCGAATAGAAATTAAACCCTTGGTTATGATCGAGATTAAAATTTAATCTGAAAAGATGAACGATTACAAGTCAAATGAAGATTTCGCAGAAAATTCAACCAAAATGAAAATTTTTTTTTGAAAAACAACAACGGTTAGCATTGAGGTTTTGACATTGAAGCGGTATTTTGCAAAAATTATAGATTCTGATAAGAAATTCAACCTTAAGGCGATAAAAGTGAAAAGAAAACTCGAAAATAAACAGGCAATACAGTATTTAAAAAAAATACTAAGCTTATATTGAACGTACAGTAAGTTCAAACTGTTATTTAAAGTTTGCGAATAAATTATGCTTCGATCATCTTATTTCACAAACCAAAACAACATTATTACAAATTTTATATCAGCTAAACTTAAATTTCACGATAATTACAAATGACTTGCATAAAAATGTGTAAAATAAAATTTCTCGATAAACAAATTAATAATAATAATAATAATAATGCAGTAAATTCAGTACAAAAATTATATTTTATTTTATAGTTAATGTTAATAATTATTAGCTTCATTACTGATACAGTAAAAAAAACGGTTTTCGGCTGCAAATCAAGGCAATTGGCTAATAGTCTTTTTTATTTTAATTTAAATTTAATCACTTTTTTTTCAATAGTAAATTTAAACCTAGATTTTTGTTATCGTATATCAATTAAAAGTTGAGAGTAAATAATTTACAAATGCAATTGATTTCTGACCGACGCATCAAAATAGAATAATAATAATAATAATATTAATTAATTAATTACAAAATAAAAAACTAAAAGATGGTGTTATAAGAGTAAAAATATATAATCACACGTTTATTTTTTTTCTTTCTTTCTTTCGAATAATAATTATAATTAAGTATAATATTAATTAATTAATAATAATATATAGAATATGATATAAATAACTATATTGACAGAGTTGACGCTTCGAATATGGAACTGCCAATCGGTGCTGAAGTGGAAGTTAATGGCGATAATAATGGAGACGAATAAGAAGCGGCCAGAGAAGCGCTCGAGTCGAGCGTCAGTGAGTCTAAATTGAGTTTAGACGGATTCAGTGGCGTAGATGTGAGCTCATTGTGTGATACTAGTGGTTCATTGTTCGTGCGCTGATATAGTGTTGGTTCGATTGAATTGAGGTCGTCGTCAGTGTAGTCGAAAGCTGCTAACGCATCGATTAATGGATTAACGGTTTGATTATACGCTGCGTGATATGAGGACTGCGTTGATGGCGAGGATGTGGTCGAATCGAGCGCAATAATGTCGTTACTGGTGATAGCGGAGGACCCGTTTGAAGTACTTGTAGTGTCGACTATGCAAATGCTCGAACCGTTTTGCGGCGCAAAATGAGTATTACTGCTGGTTGTGATCATGTCGTTCTCTTGACTGTCGTCGTTGTCGTCCTCGTCATCGCTGAGCTGTACGATCTCTGGCGGATGTGATTGCGTTGAGCTCGCTCTTGTGTGCGATGATGGCACGCACTGTTGAACTGTTCCGCCGCAGTGAAGATTCTGTTGAATAATCTGAAAAGCAAAATAAGCACATTATTCTATGAACTTAAACTTAAACTCTCACGACATTAAACTTACGCCAAATGACGAATCATTATTCGATAATGGAATAAATGACGGCTGCATTTGTGACTGTATTTTCGCAAAACTCTCGCTACCCTTAACCGAAATCAGGTGACCGTCTTTCGTGCGAATAAACAGACCGGTTTCGGTGGCGATAATCATTATCTCCTCTCCTTTCGGTATATGCAAAGTTTTTCCCGGACTCACGTTAATATTGAGTTCGCTCGGTATATTAATTCGTCGCACACTTTTCGCTTTACTGAGCAGAGCGGCGTCGCGCGCATTCAAATTACTAAAATTATTATAACTATTGGCTGCTGATTGAAAGTTGTGATTATGTAGCGATGGATAGGTGGGCGGCAGTGGCTGCGAATATGGCGGCAAATCATACATATTTGGCATCGGTGTCATCTGCGAGGGTAACAGCGGATTCGATTGCATATAATAGCCGTGATTATGATTGTAGTTTGACGGCAAAACTCGCGAGTTTAGTTGAGATCGGGCGGACGTTCCGTTACCATCTTTGGCTATCTTTGCCATATTGTACAGCCTTTCAGCCAATTGTTTCTCCATTTTGCTTAGCTTTGTCTCTTTGCGGTCCAACAGAAGCGATTCGTGTTCGAACGGTTTCTTTGTGATACAAGTATTTAAATCACTGCATATATGTTTGATCATAGCGTCACCAAATTGCGACAATTGGTGCTCGTTGTACACTTCGACCGGTGGTTCGCGAATGTCGTTCAGATCATCCAACAGTGAATGTATTTCGCGCCACGTAAAGTGTGCCTCAATATTCTGCTCGTCCACCACACGATTGGCCATTCCTTGCTTATTCACCTGCCGGTCGTAAATCTTTTTCTCTAACGAATTGTCGCATATCAGACGATAAATGTAACACGTTTTTGTCTGCGCGGCAAAAAACAAACAAAATAAAGCGATAAAAAATTGAATGAAATTAAAACTCATTAACAATTGTTAACAAAAACTAAAACATGACGCACCTGACCATAACGATATATACGACACGCTGCCTGCGCGTCGTGACACGGATTCCAACTCGCGTCCATTATTACAATACGATTAGCGCCGATCAGATTAATACCTAAACTGCCCGCACGTGTGGACACTAAAAATAAATGCGCACTTTTCTTGTTATTAAACTGATTGATATACTTTTCGCGGTCAAGGGATGACGTCGATCCGTCGAGACGGTAGTAATTCACATATTTACACCATTGCACGTTACTGTTTGGCACGTTTCGCGTTTGTAAATAACGTTCAATTAGGTCTAATGTAAACAATGATTGACTATATAAAAGTAGACGATCGCCGCATGCGATCGTTTTCTCGATAATTTCAAACAAAATAATCATTTTATAGGAATTATTAATATCTCCCGGTCTGTAGACTGATAGCAATTGCTTTGCCCACGAATAGTCGATCACTTGTTCACTCTTCGAAGTTCGTAACGGAGCGTCGAATATATTATATATGTCGGAATTGGTTAATGAGTTGGGCTGTGATGGTGATTGGATTAATGAATCGTCGCACTGTTGTTGTTGTTGCTTAGATTTCTTTTTATTATTATTACACGATGACTTTTTACTTTTATTAGTCGGATAATCGATATCAAGATCGTCTGGTGATTTACCTTCGCGCACAATATCGTATATAATATCGGGATGATTCCAAATCTTACAGCAAACCGAAAACAGGAGAAGTGTATTGACACGACCGCTAATCGTACCCAAAGCGCTCGGATCGTTGATAGCAGTGTTCAGAAATGCCAGCATTAATTGCTTTTGTATTGTGGATAATCGACAAAATATGACGAACTCGTGTTTCTGTGGCAACGCATTCTTTAGCACACTATGGCTTCGTCTAGAGATGAGTGAAATAAACACAAAAATTAGATTATTGTAGATTTTATAACAAATGAAAACAAGATTAGTTGAAACAATACCTCTGAACAAATCCTTTGAGCAATTTATGTAAAACATGTGCCCTGAATCGCATTAAATTCCTATCATGTTCGGTGGAATCACTACACTGACCATTAGCTATGGGCCTCTCGAACATATTCGTGAATTCGGCCTTCAAACCCAAATAATTGGGTCGAACGAAGTCAACCATACACCAGTACTCGATCAGATTATTCTGCAACGGATAACCAGTTAATACGATGCGTCGCTTTGTACGAATTTCTTTGAGCGCCAAAGACGTGGCAGCGTTGCAATTCTTGATACGGTGTCCCTCATCGCACACCACTAAATCCGGTCCGGGATCGATCAGAGAACAGTGCAGCTCCTGGTGAATGTCGTGCCACTTTTGCGGGTCAATCTCCTCATCCTTTGTGCTCTTTTTTCGATTATTCGAGGTTAATATGCGATACATTTCGTAGCCTAACAGCAAAACACCACCATTTTTACGCCACGTCAGTATCTCTTTAGCGCGCGCTAACATTGATTTCGCTTCGTTTAAAGCGTACACTTTGAAACTTCGATGCTTCACTTCTTCTTCGTCGCCGTCTTCACTAATTTTTTTGCTGCTCTTCTTACCCAAAAACTTATCCATTGGGCCGACGTGTTCGCCCGCCGGCAGCCACATATTAAACTCTGAGATCCAATTTTGTAGCGTATTTATCGGCACAATGCATAGAACGTGTTTGGCGTCGGTGTGCGAAAGAAATACGTCGACAAACGCGATAACCTATCAGTTAAAAATTATTAAATTTAATAAAATACGAACAAATCTGTATACAATAAAATCAAAAACAAACCTGCATTGTCTTCCCTAAACCCATCGAATGTGACAAAATGCAACCCAAGCCCACAGAATTCTTGTAATGCTCGATAGACTCGACAAGATTGTCATACATGAAACGAATGCCACCGATTTGGTGAGGCTTCACAGATCTAGCGATTTGAGGCGCGAGGTATATATCGGGATCTTCGGGCGGATGCGCCACATTCACCAGAACGCGACCCTCGGAATCGGGAGTATTGAGCAGATCGTTGGTATGCGAACCGCAATTGTTTAGATCCTCGAACTTATCCTCACTGCCATCACTGATATAATTCTGGTCGTCGTTAATAATACTTATCTCGTCATCGAACGAATTTCGGCCAAAATTGTTATAATAGTTTAGCGCCGAAGAAAACTGCGGTCGAAAAATGTTTGAAGCAGAATCTTCGTCACCGGACGTCAAATCAATCACTTCGGCGCTACGGTTCCCACTTTGACCGTTAACGCCGCTCAGATTAAATGTTGGACATGAGGTATACTGGTGTTGTGACGAGTTGTCTTCATCATCGCTGCTCAGCACAAGCACATCGTCGTCCGGAATTTCGGCGAAACTATGAAAGAAATAAAGTTAGTCGATGTAGGCATTAATCTTATAGTTTTTTAATAGTTTTATTACCGTAAATCCATTAAAAAAAAGTTTAATGATAAGAATTAAAAATGTATAGATAGATATGCTGTGAATGAATGTATGCGGAAAAAGTATACTTTTTTTTTGTAAGTATTGCGTGCGATAAAAGTTTTTATCGAAAATTGTTTCAGTTTAAGGATGTAATAAAAAAATAATACACACTATTGGCAAATGTAATTCTTAATAATAATAGCTATATTCTAATAATTAATAAAAAAACAAAACTAAAAAATAAAAATAAATTCCATTTAGTCTAAATTTATAACTCATTTAAATGTATCGCAAGCTTCATGTTAAGCAGTTTATTTTTATTGTTGTATCCTTAATATGATTATGAAACTTGCGACATAAGGAAACCTCTTCAATGAAAAATTCAAAAAAAAATCAAAATCGCGGGATAAAAATCAACGATTAATTCAACAATCAAATGCACGAGCTATGCTAAACAATTAAAATAAAATAGTGGAAATAAGGCGGCATTAAATCCCTAACCTTTGACCCGCTTTCTCGTCGGAAACACTGGATGACACGGACGTATTACTAAGACTGGCATTGAGTTGCGACTGAATCTCGAACAGTCTCATACTAGACATCTCCCGCTGTCGCGCCATATGTCTGGCGAGTCTCTCTTCCTCCTCTTTTCGCGCCGCAATTGTCTCCTTAACCAATTCAGTTTCGGTTAATATTGTCTTAATATTCTTTCTCAGCTGTGGATTTTGATTCTTCTTACTCTTCTTCTTTTTACTGCCGCTATTTGTTAGTTTTTTCTTAGCACTTTTATTCGCCACACATTCCTCTTCGCCATTATCCTCGTCCTCGTCGTCCAGCGATCTCTTCTCGCCTTTCGGCTTATCCTCCACTTCTTCCTCATCTTCGAGCTCCTCTTCTTCTTCTTCCTCTTCGTCATCGCCGATATCACTATCACCGGCAATCACTTGACTGGCGGTGCCATTGCTGGCAACGATCGGCTTATCGAGCAATTCATTAAGCATTTTATTGCCATTAAACGCGCTCTTATTCTTCTGTTTGGTGTCATACTCGGTCGCCTCCGAAATCAATTTCTCCAACTGTTTCAGACCGATGAGCGGATCAGTTAAATCGGCGCCGCTTTGTTCGTCACATGACTCGCTCGCCAGTATATCATCCATGCAATCCATTCACAGTGTTGTATAAAACAAAAAAACACACAAACCAACCAATAATAATAAACAGAAACTCAGTGGAAAAAAAGCGATTTTCAATAAAACAAAAAAAATAATATTTGATTGTTTACATTTGAGAAATCAAGAACTATAGCGCACGTAAGACTTGAATGCGATAATAAGTGTAAATATTATTGAATGTTTAGTTTTTAGTTAAAATAAATCGTATATAGCACTCAAAATGACATTAAAACTCCGTATATATAATATATAACAATAATAATACTAGTAGTAGTAATAGTCGTTCACTAGTATTATAGAGTCGTTGTGTGCACCACTAATAATAATCTGTAAGCTAATGATACGGTGTTATTAGTGCTGTGTGTGGTGTTATATTTTTATTGTTGATCAGTTCCAGTGAATTGCGCGATATTTTTGGTAACAGAGGTTTGTGCGCATTTGTACGCGTATGATCACTGGTGTACTCACTCGGTGTGTGTGTGTGATTGTGGAGGTTATTAACGTGTGGTTGTGATCGAAAGCAAACATCAAGGAAGTGCTGCTAAATAGTGTCGTTTGTAGCGCTATGCTTGCCGTATGGCGTATGGGGGCGTTATGTGAGAAAACTTTATTTATGGATTGAGTTATTTCGTAAGAGGAGAGAAATTCATGTGAAATACAGAGAGAGAAACATAAAACTGTAATGAAATAAAAATAAATTTATTGCTTTTGCTTGTTTTTTTTTTAAAATAATACATTTAACAATAATAATAATAATAAATTAAATATATTTGCTATTTTTATACACTATTTATTATTTTTACCCGCATTATTCGAGTTATAAATTATTTTGATTTAAACTTTTTTCTTGACAAAAATTAATAAAAATATAATTAAAATTTTAAGTGTTTTTTTTAAAATAAATTGAATTAAGAAGTAGTAACTCAAAAATTTACGGTTATCTAGTAGTTTACACTTACTGGAAGATGTTTTAACTCCAAATAATATTAAATATTTTTATATTAATTAAATTTTACACGTAAAGTACAAATAAACGATTTAATTGCGCGAAAAATCGACAACAATAATATTAATTTAAAAAAATGGCAGTGAATTACGCGACTGGTTTATCGCAATACGACAATAAAGGAGTTTGCGGTATCAATGAAGTATATAATAAAATCATTTTCTCACTTTCATGTTCATAACACTTTAATAACGAAACGTGATTTTAATTAAGATATTCGACTCGAGTGAGAGTGTGGAGCAAAAAGTTGATACACTCGCGAAATGGTTATCGCAGTCAAAGTGTGCGGTTGTTTACTGCGGCGCTGGCATCAGTACCGCCGCAGGGATTCCCGATTTTCGGTAAATTAACAAAATTATTTTATTAAAAAACTATAGCGCACTGTATATAATTTTTTTATAATTTTCAAACCGCGCTCTTTAGAGGTCCGAACGGCGTTTGGACTCTGGAAGAAAAGGGCGTAAAATCGGAAGCGAACAGCTTATCGTTCACTGACGCCATTCCGACGTACACTCATCTCGCGTTAATCGAGTTAATACGCGCGAAGTACGTCAAGTTTGTAGTGTCGCAAAACATCGACGGACTGTTTCTGCGCGCGAACCTCTCACGCAAATACATCGCCGAACTGCACGGCAATTTCTTCGTGGACCAGTGCACGCACTGTCCAACAAAGTTCATCCGCAACACTCCCAGCCCGACAATGGGTCTGAAGGTGTCGTCGACCGCTTGCACGCGCAACTCGAGGCCGTGTCGTGGTATGCTGTGCGACACTATACTGGACTGGGAGGACGAGTTGCCCAAAGACGAGATGCGTTACGCGGACAAGTACTCGCGTCAGTGTGATCTCGCCATTTGTTTGGGAACAACGCTTCAGATCGAACCGGCGGCTTCGCTACCGCTGTTGACTAAGAAGTTGAGTATTGGCAAATTAGTGATCGTTAACTTACAGCCGACACGTTTCGATAATAAGGCGGATCTCGTTATACACGATTATATTGACAATGTTATGGTGCTGTTGTGTAAGTGTTTGAATGTAACGGTTGATAATTATGACGTGTCTGTGGATCCAACAAAGTCAACCGAAAGCTGTCGAGAGTGGAAAAGAAAATAGTTTTTACCTTAAATAAAATTTGGCTAATTGTGTTGCGTTCCTAATTTTGTAATTTAATTGCATGCTATAATTTATTAATTTAATTGTTCACTGTATGTTATATACAGTATAATATATTTTTTACTACAACTTTACCATACAACGCTTATTATTATGATTGCATATTAAGTTTATTTTCATTTTCGTTTATATCATTTCTCATGTTAGCTTATAAAGCTTATGACTGAATTGTTTAGGATTTTTTAATGTAAAAAAATTTGTGGGAAGTTAAACTTATGCCGATAATCTATAGAATTGTATATATGTTTGAGATGATTATTTTAAAAATTTGTACCCAATTGTTATATAATGGTATTAATAAATACTCACTAAGTAATGAAATACAAGTCGAAAATTGTGTTTCTTATAATTCTGGTATCAAATGTATACACTAATGAAGAATGTGGCATAAGGTCAGTTGAAGAGGATGTCAGTTCACATTGGCGTGTAGTTGGCGGACACGATGCTCTCCCACATTCATGGCCGTGGCAGGTGTCCATTCAGATGAGAAATGTTCCCTACTTTAAAGTTTGCGGCGGAACTCTTATCAGCAATCAATGGGTTCTGTCTGCCGCGCATTGCTTCGAAGTGGACGATAATCCAGATGTCTGGTCTGTAAGACTTGGTAACTTTAAAACAGATGACAAAGAAAGTTTCGAAGTTGAAGTGGTTGTAGAAGAGGTGTGCGTGTTTTACCAATTTTTTTGGTTTATATAATTCACTAATTAATTAACCATTTTTGTAGCTGCATATGCATCGAAAGTTTTCGCGAGAGCACGGAGTGTTCAATGACATCGCTTTAATTAAATTAAACGAAACGCTTGATCTCAATGAACAGAATAAAAACTTTACTCCAATATGTATACCGCAATACACGGAAAAAGTTGCTGAATGCGTGGTAACCGGTTGGGGTTATCCCAAACCTAAAACCGAGAGCACAACTATACTGCAAGAGGCATCTGTTCCGATAGTAAATTCTACTGTATGTTTCGAAACCTTTAAGTTCAGAGTTGACGTCAAAACTGCGATCTGTGCCGGAGGTTTAACAGATGGCGGATTAGGCGTCTGTAACGGAGATTCTGGTGGTCCGTTACAGTGCAGATACAGTGACGGAAAGTGGTATCAGATCGGTATCGTGTCGTGGGGTATCGCGTGCGCTAAACCGGGTATTCCTGATATTTATACTAAAGTTAGCGCTTATTATGACTGGATTTATGACATTATTAGTTCGAACGCTACCAATTTATAATTTATTATTTAGTTTCAATTAGTAATTAATTTATATTGTATATTTCTGTTTGTTTTTTTTTTGGGAATAACTTTTTATTCTTTTAAACAATTATTGAACACAATATTAAATGTGTTTTTATAATCCGTGTTTATACTGCCGGTAAATGATTTTTTATCAAATAATTTTAAATCATCGCAATAACAGTGTAACGATAATGATTGCTCTAAACTTTTATAAATTAAATCACAATTATAAAAAGATTATATTATTTTATTTACTTTATTATACTTTATTTTATTACGCTTTAATTTATAACATTAGTTACATACCGTAATACATTTACATATATATTAAAATTTACGCTCCTAACGAAAAATCGGTGAGCATTGGTCCTATCATTCCCTCAACTAAATGACTGAGAGCTTTTCTGATTTGAGGGTTTGCCACCTCGATTATGACGTCAGCTATGATGTCGGCGATCGGGTCTAAAATGCCGAGACCGTGAACATGAATCCTGACATGTTTCAGTTCATCGATCTCGAACTGCTGTATCGCGAGCTTGCCATCGCTGCCCACCGCAATGGTGATGTTAATGTCGATATTTTCGATATCTCCTTGAATCTCGAAACTCGGGTGAAGTAAGTCTAAGAGATCGACGTGAACGTTGTACTTGAAGTGAACATTTTCGTCACCCACTTGAAGATGTGCCACGAAGTGACCGTCTTCTGATCCGATCGTTGAATTATGCGTTCGATGAATACGCGATAAGCCATTCAAAGTTCCGTTTTTTAATATTATGTCTCCTAAAGTGTGGATAATTTTGAGATTTTTATGGATAAATTAAATTTTTAAAAAGCTTAAAATAGTTTTTAATAATAAAAGTTAAATACCTTTAAGAGTAATAATACCAACTTTTTGGCTGAACGCAAATTCTTCGTCCGGTAAGTGTAACGGATCTAAGTTTGCTCCATATTGAGTCTTAACCGCCACTAATACCGAATCAATAAATTCATTAGCGTTCTGTGCGTGCGAAGCACTCAGTGTTGAGCAAACTAAAAGCAAACTCAAGAGCTTTGTATTCATTGCAATCTTTTTTTT
>JAQIVF010001972.1:0-12232 GCA_034698365.1 Steganacarus magnus | reverse complement strand
TTTTACAGAAAATCAAAATCAAAATTTTATTTAAAATAAAAATTTTCAGAAAATCAAAATCAAAATTCATTTAAAATGAAAATTTTCAAAAAATCAAAATCAAAATTCATTTAAAATAAATAATTTCTGAAAATCAAAATCAAAATTAAATAAAAATAGAAAATTTGCTTACAACTCAAAACTACTAAAAAACCTACTATTTTGACAAATTTTTTACTAAATATCCTACTATTTTGACAGTTTTTTTACTCAATAGCTTCTTATTTTGACATTTTTTCACTAAAAAAAGAAACCTATATAAAAAAATTTCCCGAAAAAAGCATAGTTAAATAAAGGGGGGCTTGCCCAGGGTTTACCCCACCTAAGAAAATCGGGATTTTCAAAAATTGTTGTTTAAATCTAATAAGTTTTTGAGACACTTATAAGTTAGTCCAAAATTCGGAAAAAATTGTCGTTTAAATCCGGTGAGTTTTTGACCCCCCTCGAATTTTGAGAATTTTTGTGAGATTCCCCCCTATAGGTTCTGTGTAACTATGCTAAAAAAGAATCCTATTTTTGAAATTCTTTTTGAGAAAAGCTTCCTAACAGAGAGCGTAATAGACACAAGAACAGACAATCCAAAATCCATAGATTAGTGGGTTGAGAGTAGAGTCATAGTATTGAGATATAGTATGGGCATCCCAGGTTAGTAACACTGTCCTTTCCACTCGTATGACAATGACAAAAGGCAACAACGAGATGCGAATAACGACGGCGAAGTATCAGGTGTAAGACAGGTGTAAGTTAGGTGTAAAATGGTAGCCGGTTTTAAAATAACCACAAGGTGTAAAAAAATGTGTACAAGTGTATAGTGTAAAAATTTAATAAAATTTAAGTGTAATAAGTAGCTGACACCGGCACCCATTTTTCAACCCCCACAAGCCCCACGAGCCCCCCAAAAAAAATTGTAAAAAAAAATAAAAAAAATAGAAACGTTGTCAACAAAAGAATTCGATTTTCCGGAATTCAAGCGTGTTAAACAATCCAATTCAGAAACACAAAAACATGCCAATGGATGTGCTGTTTTCTCAAAAGTATCTGTAAACTGTATGTTTGAACATTCGAGAAAAGATAATAATAGCTATTTTGAATGCATAGCGATTTCAGTCGTCGATGTAACAGTCTTCTTAGTTTATTGTTCATCGAATAAATCAATGGAATTGCTAGTGCGCGATATTAACATCTTTATGGAAAGGGTAAGCACAGAGAGCGTAATAATTGTTGGCGATTTCAACATCGATATTCTTACAAATTCTGGACAGAAATTAGTAAATATACTGGCATAAAACAATCTTCGTTTAATGAAGATTTGCATTACTACGAATGAAAACACATGCATAGATCTCGTTTTTGCTCGAAATATCTCCATCGATGTTCATCAGTACGAATCTTATTATTCATACCACAAGGCGTTACATTTCCTTTATTAAACAAGTTATACTATATGAATGATTATATATAAACAATAAAAATTTAACTCATTTTAAATCTTGTATATTATTAGTTTATTATTAGTTAAATCGAACAATTTATAGCCACATTAGATCAATTATTGATACATATGTAGTTTATGTGTTATAAATGTTATATGCAAAAAATAAAAGCGTTAAATTAATGACACACTAATGGTCCATTCTTGAAATTTATGGTGAAATATGGCCACATATCGCTGTTGATGTTTACAAATTTTTAAAAAAATTCATTCTAGCGGTTTTTTTTGGCGAGCGTTTAACTAATGACCTACTATTAGGGAATTCTTAAAATTTATAGTGAACACGAGCGACGTATCAGTGTATATGTAAACAAATTTTAAAGAAAATTTATTTGAGAGATTTTTTTGGCAAGCGTTCAACTAATGGGGCATTCTTGAAACTTACAGTGAACACGCGTCACATAAAATTGATATCTCTTCTTTCAAGGATAGAAGTAAAATACAATCGAAATTCAAAAAATAGCAGAAAAAAAATTAATTACAAACAAAATTAAAAATCAGAAGTAAAACACTAGACTCAAAAAAATTACTTTCTATTTAATTTTAATCTTATTTGATGCACATATCATTCTACTAATATAATGAGCCAATCGGATAAAATGTATATTGAAATTGTGACAATAAGGCAAGTGATAGCTCTACAAAATAAATTGGAAAGTTTTAGCTCTTGACCCCTCTTAATTAGTACTCGGCAAAACTAATTAAAAAATTTTACTATTTATTTTAGAGGGGGTTTGAGAGAGTTAAATGTGAAAAAACTTATAAACCCATTGCTGTAATTTAATTGTGTGTTTTGCTGCAATACAGCATTAAACACATCATAAGTGACGCTTTGTTCTTTTGGTTTCTGACAACTACATTGTACATAGAGATTGAGATAGGGAGAGGGAAAGTATAAGAGAACTTATGTGAGTGTAAGAAAGTCTGAGAGGGTGTGAATAAGAGAGAGAGAGAGAGAGAGAGAGAAAGAGAGAATAATTTTTTGCAGTGATTTGCTGTATAAGCTTCTAGTCATCAATTAAGACATAGATATGTAAAATATTTGTGTTTGGACAAAGTGTGGAAAACTGTTTAATCAATCAAAGCGGAAGATAACATAAGACAAATTATAGACATACAACGATATATAAAATAATTTCATTTACATAAGAAGAAAGAAATAACCCATTATCTATTTTGAATTTTTATTAGTCTAAGGTAATATCGTCTCTTGCTAAAATGTACAAAATTAAGATAATGCTAACATAAAGATAAATCCATGTCACATTTCTTATTAAAATAAATTTTGACCAACCAAATAAATTAAATTTAATTATATTAAATTGTTTTTATGTTAAGTTTTAAGGGATCTTTTAAAAATTGGGTATTATTTATGGCCGTTCTGTTAATATAATTATACTAATAATCAAAAAGTTTTAAAGTTAAAATTAAAATAAAATATAAGTAACAATCAAAATAAAAGCCTATCATCAAAACAACTAAACACTCTTTATAATAATTTTTAAATATTAACCTTTTTTTAAATATTGAAATTTTAAAAATTATGGCTCTTCTTAGTCATCCCAAAATGTTTCATTTTATTCTTTTTGCAAGTCAAATATATTTGTATTTTTTTAATTCACAGTTTATATTTTATTGCACAAAATTTTAACTTTTATTTTTCATATTTCTTAAAATTATGTTTAAATATCTTGTTTCAAATATAAGAAAAAACAGAAAACAGTTTTTAATTTCCTTTTTCAAATTTTAATATTTAAAACTTAATAAATATAATAGACACATTAAAAATAAAGTTTGGCTGTTGATAAACAGCAGTTTTAATCAATTTATGTATATACTATTTGAAGAAATAAACATCTAGGAAGATTCAAAATTCGGTACAAATATAAATAAACAAGCGTGTAAATATTTTATCTTAAAATTAACATAAATAGTCAAACAAGCAAATTAAAGTTATCAGAAATTATGATACACTTTTAAAGTTTGATTACAATGTGACTAAATTTTTATTCAACTTATTAATGCTGAATTTTTTTGTAGCAATTAATCAAAACGATTGTGGTCAGAATTGCTTGCATATCTATTCAATTGTTAAATGAGTAAACTAATTTTTTGAAATCATTGAAATGGATGTGTGCGATGATTTAATTTTATTTTAATTTTTTGATTAATTTTCTGTTTAAAAAAATTAATTTTATACACGTCTAAAATTAGAAAAAAAATTAATAGTATAGGGGGATATAACCCAACCCGCGACAAGCTTTGATGGTGTTATATAACCCCGTGTGTCACGTTTCAGTCAAACATTCCTACTAAATGGTTTAAATCTACCCAACTCATGGGTTAGTTATACTACTTTTACGCCTTGTCCCTTTTTCGCTTACGCTCGGTAATATTAGTCTTCTTATAAACTCGGTTATATATTTAATTATTTATAAACTATTTACAATATTCAAAATATTTAATTTTAATTTTGATTTTTAACAATAAATACTTGTGTGTTTACATCATAAAATTAAATTTCTATTTCGAATAATTGAAATTGAATAGAATCGGAATTATTTTGAAATTTAAAATAAAAATCGAAATGAAATTTAATTAAAAATAATTGAAAATAAATTGAAATATAAATTAAAATAATACAATTAAAATAATGGTATCCTCAAAACAAATACTGTTTTGTATTTTTTGAACATATAAATATTAATGATTTAAATAAAATTACAGTTTAAAATATATTATTGAATATTGCTAAGAATTATTATATAAATTACACTTATTTACAAAAATTATTTTTTTAATTTTCATAAAAAGTGAACTTTCATAAATATTGGTCAAATTATTTGAGAGCTGTAATGTGGATAAGTAGAGGAAGTTTAATAATTAAAAAATTTAAGAGAAATTTTTGTAAGTAATCAATGATCAGAAATCTATAGATTAATATCCTAAATATTTTATGTCAAATTTCAAAATTCATTATAGTTTTTTTATATTTTTTTATTTTTGAAAATTATTTAAATTTGTTAAATGAAGAAAATTTGCACTATTTTAATCTTTATTGAACTATATTAAATAAAGATTTTAATTAAACTTTTTAAACTTAGATTTTATTATTTCACAAATGAAGTAATAGACTCTCTTGAAGTAAGAAGACTCCGAACTAGTAATTTTTTGATTTTTAAAAGTGATGTAACTTCGTTTTCCAGAAATGATTATTCAATTTTATTGAATCTCTCTTTATTAATATCTCATTGCTTACTGTTGTTAAATAATTCACCGCTATATATTAAATCCAACCAGTCATCAAATGAAGAGTGTATCGCTTTTATTGATCGCTACATAACAACTGATAGTGATTCTCTTGATTCGCAAATAATAGAGTTACAAACACATCAACATTAGTTTTCATGCAAGAAAATTGTAGGCGATACTAAAACATGTAGATTTCCATTTCCACAATATCCAATGCCGTTAACACAAATATTGGAGCCACTTCTTTACAAACTACATAAAGAAGAGTATAAAGAGATTACAGCAAATATTCAAAGGTCATTAGTTGGAATGGAAAGAGAAAAGTGTGATAATATTTTTGGCCAGTTTATAAAACGAATAGATTTGGATTATGAAACTTATATATCAGCGATACGATCGACGCTGAAATTTTTCTTGAAGAGAGCGGTTAAGGATACACGCGTCAACGGATTTAAAACAACTATATTTGGATTACATCGAGCGAATATGGATATCCAGTTCATACAGTTGTGTGAAATACATACTGAATTATCTTAACAAAGCAGACCGTAGAATGTCAAAACTTCTAAAAGAAGCTATAGAGGAAATTAAAGCTGGTAATTATAGCATTCGCGAACGATTGAAAATAATTGGCGATCGATATTTAAATGCATCGGAAAAATCATCACAAGAACAGTGTATCATTTATTATCGATGGATTTATCGCGCAGTAGCCGTTTCCACGCATTTATCAATACTGGTGAAACAAACAAACGCAATAAAATCGTTAAAGCAGAGGGAGGACTTAAAAGTTTAGATGGTGATTCAACCGTCATATTCCAAACAGATACTCTCGATTACTATATTTTTTGTCCTAATAATTTAAAAAATCTAAGTTTAGCTGAATTCGTTTCTGAATACAATCGATCGAAACGAAAACCAAGCAAAGTTGAAAACAAATTCGACGAAAATGTAAATGAAGAAGAAATTATTGTGTTATCGACCGACATTGGAGAAGTTAACGCACTCAAACAGAATGCTGGTTACTTTGAAAAACGTACTAAACGAAAAGTCATCAGGTACCGCCGTAACAGTATAAAAGTTGATGAAATAAACTTCTATCGCAAAGAATGCCAACTTTTTGTGCCATATTTCAATGAACAACAAGAATTAATAAAGGTCGACATCAAAGCAAAATACTTTCGCTATCTGGACTTGATTAAATCGAATGTTTCGAAATATGTGTACAACAACAATCAATCAATGGAATTTGAAGACACGTATTGCGACATCGAAATCGAAGAGCACGAGAATAATGAAAATGAAGATATTGCTCATGAACATTCGGTATATTCTATTGAAAACAACGCACAATGCATTATTGGACAAGACATTAGCAATGAAATACAAAAAAGTTGTATCGGAAAAATTCTTAACACCAAAGTACAAACCCGATCAAGTATATTACGCATTAATGCGATCATTAAATACTAAACAAAGAAAGTACTGTATGGAGTTATTGTATCGCATCAAAACATCAAATGAACCAATTTACAACGTCATTATTGGAGGTTCAGGTGTTGGCAAGTACTTCTTGATTAGCGCAATATTCTAATCACTGCTTCGATACCTCAATAATGTTCCTGACGCAAAACCTGATATAGTTAAAATACTTCTTTGTTCTCCAACAGAAAAAGCTACTTTCAACATTGGTGGAATGATTATGTTTTTATTAACGAACAAATTTTACAGTTTAAAAATATAATTACAATTGAAATTAACTTCTTGAGCAGAAAATCATCGATAATATCAGCACTGACAATGTTTTTAGCAAAATGGATATCACGCCAGTAAGTTGCATCGTGTTACTCGTCTTAACAGGGGTTCGGTTAGCGGACGCTTATGCACTCGTTTTCCATTTTACTAGTGATTAAGGATTGAAACAAATTAATAATTATTATTTTTCTATGATTTATAATCAAAAATTATTATCGAAACAAATTAATATCATCAAATTTTATAAACACGAAGCACAATATTATATTTTTATTTTCGATTAAATTTAGAAAAAAAAATTGTCATTCTCTAAATAAATTTTTTAATTTCTCAAAAGTTTTTTAAAATAAATTAAAATTTTTTGAAAATTTTAATTTTTGGTAAAAGAAATTTGCAGTAAATCACAGTTGTGGACTTAAATGGATATAAAACCTGATACGTGAGCAAACTTTGACTAAAACTAAAAGAGCATAGCACAGTTTGAACAAAAAATTTTAAAGAAATAAAATTCTAAAAGTAAAATAATATGTAAAATAAATTAGAATATTGTACCATTTATAACATATTCTTATTAATTAGATACAAAATGATAGACTTTTTAAATAAGTGAACTAATAATCCAATATATTAATGAAATGTTTTTATGATAGTATAAATATTGAAGTTATAAATATAATTACAGTTGATAATAACATTATTTTAAATTAAATTAAAAGTAGTTTTATATATTTTCCTATTTTTTGAACTCATTTCTTTTTCTTCTTTTTCTTAAATTAATTTTTAATTTCTTTTTATTTTCTCCTTTAATTAATTAGATTTTATTTTCATTTTCTTTTTCGATAAAAAAAGATATACAACAATAATTAAAAGTATATTCTACGTGTTCATCCATAACAGTTTGTCTAAAATGATTTTAAAGTATTTTTGTATAATTATAGATAAAAATTATTTAAAAATAATTTTGTATTTTTTAGGATATATTCAAAATTCAATATTTTTTATTTGTATTTTATTTTAAATAGGTTGAAATTTGGGTTAAAATTTTTAGTTTTCAATATAATTTGGTATTTTATCGCTTTTTAAAATCCAAAACAGATGTGAAAATAAAAAGTTCGCTTAAATGAATTAATTTAATAAAATTAAATGAATTTGAAAATGTAAAAAACTTTTTATTAGATTAATCGAACCTCAATATTATACAAAAATATTTAATACAAACTAAAGTAAATTGTTATTTAATAATTCTAATAATTAGTAATTGTATTGTACCGATAATAATATTTATTTCGCATTCAATTTCAATTTTAAAACAATTTTTTGTTTCAATTCTATAGTATAAATTTAACTAATAATAATTTAATATAATATAACTTGGGTTCACTTTTATTAATAAAATATAAATCAGATAAAAGTGCTATAGTGAGATGAATTTGTTTTGGCATAAAATTCATATTCAGTATTTGAAGTATTAATTATAAGAGTGGTCCATTAAATTTTATTTAAAATTGAGAATGCATACCCAGAATAACAAAATAAAATATGTTTACAGTTAAAAAATTAGTAAGAACTTACTAGAATTATAACAAAAATCTTGAAAATAATATATTGCAAGTATTTTTCTGAAATTATATCTTATACATTTGCTAACACTTTAAATGATAATGATAAATAATTGAGCCCTAAGTTAGAATATTATAAATAAGTTTTGAATAAGTGGTTTTGTAATTCAAATTCAACACAGTTTTTAAAACTTATTCAAAAATTTATTCAAAAATTTATTCAAAAACTTATTCAAAAATTTATTCAAAAATTTATTCAAAAATTTATTCAAAAATTTATTCAAAAATTTATTCAAGAACTTATTAATAAAAATTCTAACACTAAAAGAAACGGTTGCACTTACTTTGATAACTCCTTTTATACAAACTTTTATATTTTCACTACAGATATTTTTTGCATTTAAAGATTAAGATACAGTATTAATGTTTCAAATTCGGTATCTAACTGTCCGTTTTTTTGTCAAAATATAATGTCCGGTCATTGAAAAAAATCTGATATGTAAGTGTCCAATTTTTATGATTTATAAGCAAAAAAATTTAACAATGCTTGAATAAAAGATTATAAAAAGAAAAATATTTATAGAACATTTTTAAATTATAATTATAGATATTTAAGCAATGAGATTTAATGTAATAAATTGAATTAAGACTTTAATTTATATTGCGTTAGTGTCCATAATATTGGCGTACGCTATAATTTAATTGAGATAACGTAAGAATTTGTGATACGGTGGAAGTGTATAGTGCGGTGGAGTTGAATTATTGAATAATTTAACTGCTGGTCATATCTTATCGAGTTGAGTATAATTTTTCTCATCCGTCAGTTCGATGATCGATCCGTCTGTCATCCGTCTACGTCTCCAGTCCGTCTGTCAGCACTTTTTCTGTCACCAATCCGTCTTGACGTCTTTGTCTTGCAGTCAGACTTCTTGGACATTAGTGGACATCGGACACACAGACAGACGGACAAATAAACAGACATTGTCAAATCTATACTCTCTCGATCTATAATTAATCAACATGCAGTAATTTGTGTAAAGTGATATTATCTTATTTATCAATCAAAGATTGTTTTAGTGAACAAAGCGAGAAGAAACAATTTAAACATTTATAAATATTTTGAGTTTATGATTTAATTCTAAATAATTATTATTAATATTTTAGTTACAATGAAATATACACTGAGAAACTACTTGTAATTTTGAAACTAAACATGTTCTGCTGGTTCTGTTTATTTATATATATTTTCGAAAAATATTGAGAATTTACAAAATAAGCATACATATTAGGAAATAATAATGATTTAAATATATTTAATTATATATAAATGATATATATTTTTTAACATTTAATAAGTGATACAATAATATAGAGTGCACAATAATATAGAATTCTTCACTAAAGTGTGTAATTGTGAACAAAAGTCCTATTTGTGTGAATAACAATGGTTTATAAAGTGTGTAATTGTCTGTTTGATGTTTGGTGGTTCGTAATCTGTGGTTGTGTAACATAAAAATGTTATAAACTGTAAGTATTATTCGAATAAATGCAAAAGGATGTTTACTAACTGAATAAGCGGATTGAAAGTGTTAATAATTTAAAAAACTATTTGTGTTCGTAACTTGACATTTTTAAAATGGATTATTTGACAATAGGTTCATGTTTACAGAAAGTGTTTAGAGATTTATATTACTGTATTTAAGTTTAACTTAAAGGTAAAAGGATTTAATAATGACTGATATTTCAGTCGATACAATATGCTAATTGATTAAACAGTAGATTTTACATAGTAAAACTGGAATATTCCACTTTGTACAGTAATGTATTATGATTGCCGGACTATTCCAGCATAAGTCACTTTGGGCTGTAGTATACAGTATAAAATCCGTTCAATACGGCATATGCCAATTTCTAAATTATTGTATGAGGGGAGAGAGCAAACGTAGTAAGCAAACGAACAATAATTATCGCAATCGATAAAATAACATCTACATAACTATCAAAAATAGCAATACGAACGAAGATTAATTGCCCCAAAAGAACAAAAAAATACACACAATCTCCGATATAATAGGCTAGATATGCAGAATTTTTCGTATTCTGTCAGACAAAAAATATTGTAATAAATACGAATAAATGACATTAGGAACGTTAAAACTTTATCTGTTATATATTCTAAACTAATTTATTCAGATGTTTGTTGAATATTTCAATACATAAATAACAAGATGAAGAATATGCGTTAAACTTTGTTTGTAAGTAAATAATTTATTTTATGTTTTTGAAAATTGTTGATTTTAGTGACAAAAGGAATTTTTAATATATTTTGAGTAAATATAAACTTTAAAACTTAAATTTGTACTTTTCACAAGTTTATTACTGAATTGGTTTAATTTTATTTTTGAAAATATCCACAAAATTACAAAATATTTTTTCAATTAAGTTAAAACTTAACTTTGAAATTATTTTAATTAGTTGATTCATTAATTAGTTTTAGATAATTAGACTCATTTTAGATAAGATTGCACGTATTGTATAAACACGAATGTTAGTTTGTTTTAAAATGTTAATTTCAACTGTATTTATATTTTAAACTATAAATTTTGTTTGTTCAAAAAATCAAATTATTAAATGTTTGGAGGATAAGAGAGGCTCACACAATTAAATTTTTTATGGAAGATTTTTAGCTCACTATCTAAATAATTTGCGCTTTTATGGATATGTCAATCTCCATCTTTCTGTCTCTATTTTACTTTTCTTAATTTGAAGAATTCCGTAACTTCCATGCAATATTTTAATGTTTTTGTTTAATGTAATTTTAATACTAACGAGGAAGGTTCCCGAATGTATTTTTGGGATTTTGTTTAAACTAATTTTATTTGAATAAGACTATTCAAAAAGTATCAAAAAGTTTCTTAAGTATCGAAAAAATTTCGGAGTAAAATGATAAAGGAGGGTTCAGGGGGGCTTAAAATTTTACATTATAAAGTTTGTTTAAAGCTTTGCAATGATATAATTAAAATGTAAATTGGGAAAATTTACAGTTTACAAATAATTTTAGTATAAATTCTATCTAAATGAATATTGATATATATTACTGTTCATAAATAACAATAACTAATTAAATATTTAAAATTATTTATTTACAATTTTGATTAAATTATATATAGTTTTATTTTTAGAGCAATTAAGTGATATTTTTACATTAGGTTTAAATTTTATGATAACATCTATTAAAACTGAAAGATATTGACAACTATATATAAAATTTTTTAATTTTGAAAAATAAATTAAGATTATTTTACAAATTAAATCAAATTCTTTGTTTTATGAAAGTTTGAAACTTTTCTTTTTTAAAATTAAACATTTCTGATTTTTTGATTACAAATTTATTAAAAATCATTAGAGATTATTTAAAAAAATTTATTATTCATATCTCGTGTGACTAGAAAGTTATTTGTTGTTAACGTTAAGAAAACATGGTATTTTTTTAAACACATGGTATATATACTCAATACTAATACTCATACTCCACACATACTCCACTCATACTCCACTCATACTCCACTCATACTCCACTAATACTACACTCATACTAATACTCTGTTGATTGTATTTGCCATACATTTGTAAATTTGTTTGAGAAAAACTTAGAAGTTGAGTTTTAGTTGTTTTTGTTGAAAATCTTCGTTCGTTTCGGGACACCGATGGGGTCTGCTGGATCTTTGGCCCCACAACCTTCCCGCAATGAATCGTAAAGGCGAAGTGTCTTAAAAATTGTCCAAATATGCCCATATTACTTCTCGTTTATCGAGAAAAATGGCTAAGATCCGTCGCTAACGTTACTGTGGCATTGTCAATAAGCCCACAAGTAGTGCAAGAGGAGGAGCCTTCATATTTGTTTGAAAAATAAAAAGAGAAAAATATTTATATCAGAGAAATAATTGATAATTGTCTATGCAGATTTTTATTGCTATAAGCCTTGAAAATGTTTGCGCTAGTTGTGTTTTCGACGTATTCAAAGAAAAATTTGAAAAAAACTTTAAATATCAACCGTCATTTCCAAACAGCGATGAAATTGAATTAGGAGAACAGCTGTTTTCCTACTTTAGACATTTACTTTCATCTAATTATG
>JAQIVF010001971.1:0-12236 GCA_034698365.1 Steganacarus magnus | reverse complement strand
AGAATAACTTACCCACGAAGTGGGTAGACTTAACCCAATAGACTTTTCAACGGGGGTGATATGAACCACCCGAAGGGAGGGTTCATATCCCCCCCCCTACTACTCAAATTATTATCGGATTAAATAATTAGTGAAACAAATGCTGGAAATTAGTTCCGAATTATTATTAGTTTATTTCGGCTGAATTACTGTCATATTTCTCTATTAAAGTGTTAAATGATTAGAGAAAAATAGTTTTAATTAAGTTATTGTGAAAAATTATAATATTACTTTTACTATTATTTTCAGTAGAAAGTATAGTTTTTATAGATTATAGTAATTGTTATTAAAAGTAATTAATATTATTAAATTTGCAATGATTATGGCTTAACGTTTAAATTATAGTTAAGAAATAAATAAATTTTAATAACTTATAAATTATCGCTTTTAAATTAGTTTCCTCTGCATAACATGAAAAAGCTGTTCAATGGAATTTGTATCACGGAATATGACTAATGTGACCAACCCTATTAAGTCAATTCCTGTATTTTTTCCAAGAGTTTCCTGAAAATAGGTTAATCTACACATGAAATACCTGGACAAAACTTACTTATGCAAACGTACTTTTTGCAGACTTCCAGTGAAAATTTAAAATTATTTTCACGAATGCTTAATTTTATTTTAATGTGAATAATATTTTAAACTAATACAAAATTCTAAATAAATATTTAAATTTTCAAATATTTTTACTTTTTAGAACAAAATATCTTTAATAAATTTTTTTAACCAATTACGTCCAAAATTAATCTATTGATTAAACGTTATAGTTCACCAGCTATTATATGCCATAAAAGTTCACTTTTTATAAGCAATAAAAGTAAATGTAAAACAATGCCTAAATACACCTACAGACTAACCTTGAGTTTTGAGATTATCTAAATGGTTACCAGTATCGCGCGCAGTCACATTCACTACTGTTATTGTTTGCTGCAATTTCATGAAATATTTGTTGTCACAATACGTAACACATTCGCATTTCAACCCATTCTCTAAGACATTATTTTTAAATGCAAAATCCTTTTCTGCGATCACAAAACACAGTATTTGTGTACATCCCTAGAATATTCATAAGACTGATTTACATATGGATATCCATATTTTTATTTTCTTAAACTAAACAGTGTTGAACTGTAATATAAAATAAGTTTTATAGATAGTGTGCAAAATATATTACGATAAAATTGTTATTTTTTCTCTCTTTATCATTCTCTGATTTAATTTTATCAGTTTCTCGCAGTAAAAAAATGTTGATAAATATATTTGAAATACAATGCAAAACTTGATTTTATGTACTTTAGAGTAATTTGAATCTAGAGAAACCTTAATATTCTTTTAATCATTAAAAAAATTTTATTTAAGAAAAATCTTCACTAATATTTTTAAATTAAAATGAAAAATATTTAATTTAATTTATTTAAAACTTAATATATTTTAAATGAGTTTAAAGTCAGTTGAATAGTTACAAAAGAACAAAGCGTCAATGGGGGCCTGCTTCGCATATTTTAGGCTTTTGATTCACATTAAATCGGATTCGAAAATCAATTTGGTAGAACTTTTATCAAATATTTTAGGGCTATCTAAAACTCATCGGAATTAAACTAAATATTTTCGCATCTTTAACATAGGTTGATGAGTCATTTTTTACAGATTTTCAGTTGGAATAAGACCCATTCAAAACCCCATGGTTTAACTATTGTAACACCATTAAAAAATTTTTGTTGAAACTTTTCGTATTTAAGCTTTTTCAGATTTTTGTTAAAAATTAGAAGGGTGTCAAAAAATCTTTGGATTCAAACAACAATTTTGATAACTCCTCTATTATATGGACAATTCTCAATTATTGGGACATTTTAGAAATTTTATAATATTTTGGGGCACTATTTGACAAAAATGATAATTTATTTAATTTTATAATATTAAATATATAGTCAATTTTATAGAGTTTTAAGACATTAAATAAAATTGGCACTATCACTAAATTTTCAGCTCTACAGATAACCCATTACTTGCAATAAACTATTTGATTAAAACAAAAGTTTCTGATAAGCTTTAATTTCAACTAAGATAATTTCTCTTGTGCTTGAAACTTCAACTATTACATCCTGATTTAATGCTTAATAAATAAATTTTCAACTTATAAAGGTTGAAATTTTATTACTCTTATATTAACAATAAACTCAAATAAATCATTTAGTGCATTATCGTCAACAAAGAAAGGAGTACTCAAACAAGCTAGTTATGTCTAACTAATAGATGACAATTGAATCAAAAATTAACCATTAGAAAGTATAAATAAAATTCAACAACTCCTCCCATAAGCACAAACTCTCAACATTTTATGCGTCAGCACTTCATCAGTCATAGTATATAAAAAAAATTATTATTTTCAATTTGAAATTTTATTTTAATTTTTGATTCAAACTTCTCACTTGTTAAATCAGTTTTTAACTATTATAATATAAACAAATGATAGATATAAAGTTCACTACATTTTATGGTACATACAATGATGATCGCGATATTTCTCAATTTTTAAAAGTTTGCGTATATCTCCCCAATGAAGCGCTAGTTTTGAACAAGAAGGGAGAAGTGTTTCGTGTTTACAACTCAGCATTTAATAAATTGGAAATTTTCAACAACAAGAATGTGATAGATTTTGCGTACGCAACCACTACCGTCCATTCGAAATTAGAAATTCTTTGTTTTGTGCTCACAGAATATGAAATATATGGCTGGGGTCCTAATGGATATCGTCAGGTAATAGTAATTCAGTTTAAAATATTTCTATTTTAACAATTCAATTTGCAAAATTTTTTTCAATTTGTAAGGTCTATGAATAATTTATTTATTATTATTATTAACTATTTATTCTGTTTATTAGAAAATTAGATATTTTTTCACAGTTCAATGCTTTACTTTTGAAATTTTTTTTAAATTATTTTTTTTTATATATGATAATTTATAATATTTTATTATACTGATTTACAATACACTACTGGAATAACGCGTTGCTATGCCTACTTGATATTTATGTCTGAATAATAGTATTTTTAGTAATGTGTTATATGGTTTATTATCTTTATAAAGTTATCTGTCTCTCTTAATATCATTTTTCTCTCATTTATACTCTTATTTATATCTCATTCTCACCCACACACATCCCATAAACAATTCAAATTTAATGATTTTCGATTTTTAGGTGATTTTTCAATGTAAGGTTTAGTAAATAACAATATGTAAATTCATATATCTTAAGTAATAATTTTTCCAGAACTAAAAATATTAGAACTTTAACCTTTTAAACTTACAACCAAAAAATAACATTTTTTAAAAGCATAAAAATTCAATGTTTAATGGACTTTGAAAACTCCAGGTTTCCATTAACGATGCTAAAGATGTAACAAAACCGCAAAAAATATCAATCCCATCACTTGGTTTGTTTAGATGGGATCGATTTACGAGTATTTCCTGCGTTTATGGTCACTGTATGGCACTTACAGACGACAATTGTCTAATACTTTGGGGCAACAATTCTCACGGCCAAATAGGTACTGGGACCATAAGCACAGTGGAGGCTCCGTACAGAATTAAGTTCAGAAAACCAATCTTCGGCAAAACTGAATTCAATGATAAAAGAATCATTGATTGCACATTCAAAATTACCTCTATTGCTTGCAGCTCTAGAAATTCGTATGCTATGCTTGAAAATGGAGATGTTTACGGATGGGGCAGTAATTGCATCGGTCAACTGGGTACACTTTTGGTTGAAAACTTTTTAAGTCCACATAATTTCTTCAGTAATGTAAAGCAAATTGTGGCAGTAAATAATTACGCACTAGTACTGAAATACGACGGATCACTATATGGCTTGGGTGATAATTCGCTGGGACAAGTTGGAGGTTATAATGGAAATGTATTTTATAATCCGCCACATAGACTTGACTTGAAGTTCGTAAAGTGCGCCAGTTTTCACAATTTGTCAATGGGACTGACTATTGATGGCAGGTGCTTTATTTGGGGTGATTATGGGCAAATAAAATTCACTTCTGTTAGACTCAAAATAACTGTGGATAAAAGAAAAGTTAGCCAAAGTACTCAAGTAAACCTGTGTGAAGAAGAAACTGAAATCCTTAAAAGCAGCAATGAGGCCAAAGCGAATCCTGTAATACCTAAAGCGGAGTTATTGGATGAAAATGAATCAGAAATAGATTCTGGTACTGGAGATGACAGTTCAATTTCAAGACTTGATGACTTTCAAGAAAAAACAAACGAAGAGAATTTATTTGTAGAAAATGATAAAGATAAGAATCTTGAAAAAGCTACTCAAATAGAGTCTGAAAAACAAGGAGAATCGAATACAGTAATAGTTGATACTGAAAATACAAGCAAAACTTTAGAAGAAAAAAGTAAAATCCGCGAACTTCTAGAAAATGGTGAAATTGAATCCCACTGTATGAACTTGACATTAAAGAGACCGACAGAGATTAAATGTAAATCATTCTCGAAAATAATTGCAAAACGTTTTAACCAATTATATGTCACTGATAAATCCGATCTATCTAATGGTTACCGCAATGATTATGAAAATGACATGATTGATACTTCTAATTTTATAGTCGTTATTTATGAATACTACGAAATTGTTGAACAAAAGGTAGAACCGGTTGCAAAATTTACTGATAAATCGAAGAAAAATAAACTAGAGAAAAATAAAGAAAGCGAGAAAATTAAGAAACTAGAAGAAAGGATACAGAAAGTTGAGCAAAATGAAACAACAGCAACAACAATTCAAAAGTTTCACATTGGCGATAAATCTAAAGTTGCATTGTTTGACAAATCAACGATTTCGAAGGTTGAAGATTTTTCGATAAGCGAAAATGATCTCGCAGGTATTGTTGGTGCGGGTGCAAGTAAATGTTGATAAAAATCATAGAATCTTTTCTTCAAATATTTTAATATAAGAGTTGTAGAGTATTTAAATGTATCTTTAAATATACGATTATAATTATATATTATTATAAGTTTGTAGACTGAACTATGATTAAAATTATATTCCTAAATAAAAATCTAGTCGAAAATTGGATTTATTAATAAACAAGATCGATACGGTGATAATATTCGTATTAAAATTTGTAGTTATATGGATGTTATTTTATTAATTCTGATGTTTATAATGTTTTAAAAATACGCTTTCCTTAGTTACCAAAAAAACAGGACTTATCTTTTTTTACCACCAAAAGTGGCATTATTTCGCTTTCAAATATGTTTAAATTGTATTAAAATTGCCATTCGCTTTTTATATTCACCAATATTTTGCTGTCTCACACGCCGTCACATGCTTTCATATTCTTATTTCAACCCATCCTCGTTATGCATTATCTTCACCTCAAATGAGTTTAATGCGCTCACAAAAAAACAATGTCTGTTCAATACACTGGCAAATACATTATGCATCGCATGTTTGATACACAATTTTTCATTTTCTGTTATCGTTGTCGAACTTTAAAATAAATAAACAAAATATCTACCATTAAAATAATTATGGTTTAATAAAACATTGTGTTTATGTTTATGAGTGTACAACTAATCGATTAACTTATTTTTTAGTTGCTTGCGATACCGAGCATTTCATATCACTGTTTTTGTACTTTGAATTGTGTTTTTCGGTTGATAAAGGTTTTTCACGTTTTTTATATTATTTACTCATTAGATGGCGCTTGCTATGTAAAATTTCAGTTTAATTTTTATAATAACTCTATTAGTGTAGTTATTGGTGCGTTTTTGGTTTTAGTATCAGTAATGTTTTATTGTTCGCTCTGTTATGAAAGCGTAAGATTTTACATCCGATTGCTTCTGTTTTCGTGTATAAATAATTCGAAAAAAATTTATTTCAAACACAGAATAATTAGAAAAAATTAATTCTAATAAAAAATAAAAAAACAATTTATTAATTTATACTCCAATTTTATTTGATCAGTGTTTTATGAAATTTTCAATTGAAATATGAAGCTAATTATTTTGATGTCTGCTGTACTTATTGGATGTGAGTGCGATTTATTTGATTATATAACTGAGAATAATTTTTTCTTTAGTGATTTGTTTGCCAGAAAACATGGTACAAAGCACTTGCAACTGTCCAGCATATTATTCTGGCAGATTCTGTTCTAGCGGTGGTTGGTTGACGGGTACGTGTCCTGCCGGATGAATATACTACTGTTCGGGTCCTAATAGTACGTTTTACCTTACATCGTGTAACAAAACCTTTTTTTACTATTAAATTTTAAAAGTTTATTTTTCCTGCAATAATTAGATGCTAAAAATGAACTGAATTGCATTAATTAAAAGATTTTCTATTTGCATGTGATTTTTAGTAGTGATGATGAGGTTCAAGCAAAGGTAGAACCGCATTACAATTGTATATTGACCTTTATCTTTATCCAAAGATAAATTATACAAACATTGTCTTGTAGTTCATTGACAGTGGAAGTATTTAACACAAAATCTATAAAAAAAATACAATAGTTGTAATTTTCTGAGCATCTAGTGTTATCGTTAACTACAATTTATTGATAGTGCAGGCAATACATAAATAATGAATGAAAATAATGAAGAAATGTTTATTCGTTGAAAATGCCAAAAAACGAAAGATAAGATAAGATTTTGAAAGTATTTTTGTTGTTTGTAACCCATTTATGTATATGTCATCGATTTTTATGATCAACACTGTTATTATTATAAATAAAATGCATTAATAATATAATTTATTATTTATTCGATATTTAATTTAGTACATAAAATGTCCGGTTATGATACGAATAGATTTGTGGATTTGTCGCCAAATGAATAACTGGAGTTGAATCGTTCCTCGACACTATTAATCGGATAAAATCAGTTAAAATTATCGTTAATTCTGTCCGAATAACTCACAACACCAAAAATCAGTCATATTTTGAATAATAATAAGAGAAATAAAGTACGTAAAGCTGATATGTCACATGAGAAGCAAGAGTTCGCGTTAAATACCGCAATGCAAGCGTTGAACAAACACAACACCACAAGAGAAAAGATAGCGATCAATAAACATATTACAGTCGAGTTTAAAAGTAAATATGGCTGTGATTGGAATTTTATTATTTGTGATGGTATCACGTATTACCCGAAATACATGCCCAATTACTAAATCATAACCGCTAGTAAACCACACGCAAATTATTAGACTTCCCAATTGAGCACACGATTTACCAGATGTGCTCATTTTTGAATGTAATTAATGACTGAATGGTTCTGAGGGTAAAATTAAAATATTTTACGCATTTTATTTTTTAATAATATAAAAATAATACTTAGTATAATTTAGGGCCTAGTTTTTACTTAAAAAATACTTTTGCAAATTGAGAGACGCTATTAAATGATCGGAACTATATATGATCACATTTATAAATATCTAAATGTAAAAAAAATAATTTAACATTATATATATACTTTGTTTTTTATACTGTGTTTATTTTATCCGTGACTCAGTGTGATAACTGAATTTTCATCCACTTTAGCGGCTCTCAACGCATCCTTCAGTTTATCAAGTGGTTCGAGATAGAACTAGATTTAATTTTGTTGAGAATTATACTTTGAAAATTAATTATTAAAAATAATAAGCAATAATACCTCGCGCGTCAACGCGAAAGTTCCCCAATGAATGGCAACACTTAATTTACTTCTAAAATCCAAATGTATTTGTACGGCACCTTCCGGGTCGACGTGTCGTGCTTTCATCACAGAACGCGGTTCGTACGCACCGATCGGTATCGCCGACACATCAAACAGACCAAACTCCTCACCTATCGTGTTAAATGCGCTACAATAGCCAGCATCTATGCCAAATTAATCTATACTTCGGTCCCAATAAGGACTAACTGCCCCAAAACACTCGATTAAAGTCTAATAATGAACGCGTTGACGAGTGTTGCGCCGGTGTTAGAATAAATCGAATATCTGTCTGGTGAGGAAGCGATGCTGTTTGCCACCAGCTTAGCTCATTCAACCTCATTCAACCATTTAGCCAACTGTTTCGGTACAAACCAATACAACGCATCACCGAATCGCTCGTTTAATTGTTTGACACTGTTATAGTCGAGATGATCGTAATGACTGTGACTGATCACAACCGCGTCGATTTGAGGTAAGTCTTTGATCTCACACGCAGGGCGTCTGTATCTGTTATATTAAATGTTCAATCATTTTAACAATTCTAGAAACTATAATTCACTGACAATTAATATGCGTTCAAAGGTTTACAATGAGAATATTGATTGGCAAACCGCTATATTTGCAGTGAGTTACTATGTTGGATGCATTTATAATTTAATACGTTAAAATTCAACAAGAACGACACATTCATAGATTGTTTTGCCCTAAGTTAGATTTTTACTTTAACGCATTGTTACTTTTATTAAAATTTTAACGTGACCACTAAAAAATACAACAAATTTAAATTTAAATTTTATAACGTATTAAAAAGCTAGAATTTAAGAACTTAATAGTGTTACGGGCATACATATAGAAGGACAGTGTCAAAACATAATCTCAAACTCTCAAAGATAATGTGGGCTAAAAATAAACAAAATAAAACAATTCATTATTATTTTCTAAGAAGTTGTATTTTCTGATAAATTAACGTACAATTAAATAAAGCTAAAATTTTTTTAGTTTTTTAACCATAAACAATGTGAAAACAACTATTTTTTAACTACTCATATACATATTGGGTTTTTGGCCGTTACACGCACAAGAAATAAGAAATTTTCAAGTTTTTGTCACAATTTTCAAACATTTTTAAACTTGCTCTCTCTCTCTCTCTCTCACTCACTCTCTCTCTCTCTCACTCTCTCTCAATCACTCTCTCTCTCTCACTCTCTCTCTCACTCTCTCTCTCAATCACTCTCTCTATCTCTCTCTCTCACTCACTCTCTCTCTCTCATTCTCTCTCTAAATTTTTAACTCTATAGTAGTGTATGTTTATCAGAAATTCTTATTTGCGTTATATTTAGATTATTCCTTTTAGTGAAAAAATTTTAAGATTGGAGCAAGAATTAAATGTTAGATGTAAATAATAAAACTGGCATGTGCCACCTAGTGAGCTACTTTAGTATAAAACACGGAATAAACCGGCATACGCCATATTAGACATTATAGCAAGTGGGGAGTGAGCGAACGTAATGAGAAGCGACCACTAATAATCATAATCGTTAAAATAACATCAATATATTTAACAAAAATTTCAATACAGTCAGATATTATGACCGTTACGATCTTGTTTCTACAATTATTTACGCTCAACGCGCTCTCTCACGCTTTTTAAATAACGCTTTGCTTTCGAGCGCCATTCGCTCGAGTGTTGTCCATCAGTGGTCATATCCATAAACTCGCTTTCTCTGTACAAAAAAAAGCTAGTAAGTTAGACTAAATTTTCTAGACATTCATGGTACTTTCTAGATTAATATTTTGAAATATTGTAGAAGTAATTGATAAGTCATAATTAATATTATCATTAATAATTTGAATAATTTTAAAATTCACTCAGCAATTTTCTTAATAAAACATTACTTCTTACTTTTAAACATTATTTATGAAAATATTAAAAATCGAACAAATAATATCTGGTTTTTGCCTGAAACCGGACGCCATAATTTTCAACATAAAACTTGATTGTTCGGTTTAAAACCGGTCAGTTGGCAACCGTAAGTGAAGCCAATAGTTACTTTGTTAATAAAAACAATTTGAATAAGAAACAAGTCTTTAATAATTAAAATTTAATTTAAAATTATTTTTATTTTATTACAAAAGTTATCATAAATTATAACTAATTAATAGATTAAAGTAAACAAAAATTAATATTATTCATTTCATATCACCAAGGAGTAAAATATTATTTGAGAAAACATGACAAAATTCTTTGAAAAATATTTGAATAAATTTAACAAATTATTTGAGAAAATTAAATAAATTATTTGACATTATTTGACATCATATGATTTTATTTGACAATTATACATAAATTTAGACTTATAATTACCATATTGTAAATTAATTGAATTTAATTTTGGTAAATAGTTGAAAAACCTTAAAAATTCTATATTTATGTTTTATATTATCCTTTAAAATATTAATAATCAAATAGAGATTTTGTAATAACTATAAAATCGCTTGATAACAAGTTTTTTTTTCGTTTGTCTTCAAAAGTTGTAAATTAAATTTGGGTCAATTCTCAATTTTTAATTTATTTTTATTTTTAATTAAAGATTAAATTTATTTACCAGATTTAAAAGTTTAAAATTATTTAATATAATGATGGTTTTAAAGTTATTAAATAAAATTTTCTTATCAAATTTTTTTAGTTATTATATATTATTTTTAATGCTGTTTTTATGCATTTTAAAAGCAAATATTTATGGTTTTTTGATAAAGAATATTTGCTATTAGCTTTATTTATAATTTATGTTTAAATTATTTGTTATAGTTTAATTTTATTTAAAAATATTGTGAATTATTTGATAAAATCGAGAATTATTTGACAAAATACAAAATTATTTGTCAAATAAAAATTATTTGAGAAAAATAAACTTATTTGAAATTATTTGATCAAATAATTTTTTACTCCTTGCATATCACCATCATTCTCATACTGATCGGTGTTGACATCAGATTGTAATTGACAAGAGTTAATAGTGGAAGAATATTTCCGTTTGAATTAGAATAATCCGCGCCAACCATCGTAACCCCTTCCACGTTAGATATATCGCCCGTTGTGTCCCTTATTAGAGCCACATAGATGTCTTCCGGTTGTTCGGTGTGTCCAAGAATTTAAGAAGTGGATGAATTAAACTCTCTGGTAATGCTGCAGCTGTTGCAGGAACGAGCAATGTCTGAGACACTTATCACATTGTTTTAACTCACAAATATGTTTATTCTATTGAAATGATAATTTGATATTATGAACACATTATTAATTTTTTTTTCATTTAAAGTTTTGAATTATTATTCACTAGTAAATTTATATTATATAAAGCTCATTCTAAATTATTTTAATTATGATTAAAAGAGTTAAATATAAAGTTTTACTAGAGTGACATTTTTTATCTAATGGTCAGAATTCTTTTTCGTATTTATTAAGTTATTTATAAAAACTATTATAAGTTTAGTTTATACAATAGATTAAAGTAATTATAAAAACAATATAAACAAATACATCTACAGATTAACCTTGAATTTTGTGTTTAATTAGCCTCTAACGACTATCACATCGCACACATACTAATTCCCAGTGTCAAAATTTGTGTTCCAATTTCTACAAATGTTGGATTTTACGCAACTGTTCGGGAAATATTTTGCTGTCTCACAAGTTGTCTCATGCTTTCATGTTCTCATTACAACCAATCCTCTCACTCTGTCTCACTCTCTCTCATTCTCTCTCATTCTCTCTCACTCTCTCTCTCACTCACTCACTCTCTTTGAATTTTTTGTTTTGTATCATTAAGGATTTAAAATCGAACACATTTTGAATATTTTTCTAAAAACCTTTTCACACATTTTTCCCTCTTTGATTGTTGGTCACAAGAAAACGTTAAGAAAAAAATGAAAAGAATAGAGAAGAGACAGAAAAATTGATACCAATTTATAATTCTGAACTAATAAGCGTTTTTCCAGAAAAATCTGGGGATAGTTTTTAAACTAATTCTCTAATCCGATAATTAGTCTCAAAACAGTTTTTAGCGCACCGAAGAAGAGAGAAATAATAATTTTCTATAGTTCCTAATTTAATCTAATCTTTTATATCTGTCTATATTATATAGAATATATAACTATAGTAAAGCGATTTGAACTCAATTCAAACTTTTTTGAACATGCATTAATTATCTTATTTGTTTGATTTTAATCAACAATTTTTTTCATTTTTATCAAAACAGAATTTTTATTTTAAACAGAATTTCTTTGTTTATTTTCAAGTTAAATTTTTAATTAACTTCAAATGATGGTTATTTAATAGAGTCTCAAAAAATAGCAAGAACTGAATATAGAATTAGCGCTATAAATAGCTGAAAAAATTTTCAAAAATAACATTTATTTTATAAAACAAGATCGTAACGGTCATAATATCTGACTTCGTATTGAAATTTTTGTTAGATATATGGATATTATTTTAT
>JAQIVF010001970.1:0-12240 GCA_034698365.1 Steganacarus magnus | reverse complement strand
TCAAGCAATTGGTTGTGTGTGTCGTTCACGTATTCCACTGAATAGTTGTTGCGTTTCACTAATTTCCACACTTTATCGTTAAAGCAATCGATATCTACTTTCCATTGTCTCCATTCTGACAGTTTTGTTTCGTTCGGCGGTTTCGTTATATATTGGTGTAACGATTCGATGTCACTTTCATCTATATTGATATCGCAAAACATATTGCTCTCGAATAATAGAAATATTAATATTATAACTGCATATCCAAACATTTGTGCAAAATTAGATAAACCGATGAAATATTCAATTAAGAGTTTACTTGAGTTATGATATATTCGAGAGCTAATGTTAAAGTATTTAAATATTTTAGTTTTTTCAAATTGATATCTCGAGCGCTTAAATGACTCATGACTCTTGTTATTGCGCTAACAATGTTAACAACAAATATTTAAATTATCATTTAACAATTAAGTATTATTTTAAGTAACGTGCAATAATTTTACACAAGAAACATATTAATTATAATGGCTGAAATAGTTGCATATAGTATATACGAAGTCTAGTTTTATAGTAAGCAAACAGAATGACGTACATAAATGGACAAATCCATAAACTTAATTTTTTCCTAGAAGTGAGCGAAAAGATCAGTTTTCAACAGCTTTTTTATGTTAGTCTTAATATATTAGTCTACCTTATAATGTTAAGCGTTATTCTTGTCGCAACGTTTAGACGACAACACTTCTAGTCATTATCAGGCGACTTATGCTGATTAAAACTTAATTAAAGCAGAAGCTGCCAAACTATGGGTGGAGAACCAAAATATGAAAAAATTTTGGGTCGAAAATTTGGCCAGAAAATACATTAATGTTGGGTCGCCATTAAAAAAATAAGAAATAATCTTGCAATTAGATAAGAGTATTGATTAATTAAAATTCATATGAAGGTCATTACCTCACACTAGAAATAGATTTAATTTCGTCGGAAAATTATAAAATATTTTGAAAGGTAGTGTCACGATTAAATTTTTGTTAAGAATTTGGGTCGAACTCCAAAAAAGCATTGGGAACCACTGAACCACTGCATTAAGCCACTAACTTTTGCCTTTTTGTTCAGATTATAATAGCCTGAGATTCAATTAATATATGAATATGATATGTCAATGACATTAAATTTCTACTGTTAAAAAATAACCAACTCGTTATACACTATAAAATAGTAGTATATTATTCGAGGAATGCATAAAATTATTGTTTGGTTAAATAAAATCTATATGATGTACATATATATCAATGTATTTATGCCTTAGTTTTTTTGATAAAAATGTTTAATGTATATTCAAGTGTAGAGTAATGGCTCTCATCAAAAGGAAACGCCGACATAATTAGCACCTTCTTTGTCAAATAACTGAAGAGGATGTGACCAAACGCACGTGTGTTTGCATTATGCTGTATATGTTCGTAATAAGTTATAACATTAACACAAAACTTCGGAACTTATCTCAACGAGTATTAAATAACAGGATTTTTTCTCGGAAATAGGTGTGAAGTTTGAGTTAAGTTGTGCCTGTAATCATTTTAACGTGATATCCATTAATTTCGGTTAAATTCATAGTATCATTGAAAATTTCCTAAGTATTATTTATAATTGAGTAATAATTAGCGAGAAAATCTTTTTCAATCAGATTTGTCACAACCAATCATTATTTCATCACTTTTTTTGACGAACAGTAGAGATATATACAGTATTCTAACTACATTTCCATTGGAATGGATGTGGAGTTGAGTAAAATCTTTGAAAACGGAGT
This sequence comes from Steganacarus magnus, assembly GCA_034698365.1. Taxonomy (NCBI): domain Eukaryota; kingdom Metazoa; phylum Arthropoda; class Arachnida; order Sarcoptiformes; family Steganacaridae; genus Steganacarus; species Steganacarus magnus. The sequence continues at coordinate 10,454 of JAQIVF010001970.1, read as the reverse complement.
GGAGATGGAGTGATCTTTTGAAGTTTTACTTGAGTTGGAGTCTCTTTGGTTATAAAATTTCTCATAAAATATAATCGAAAATTAATTTTTATTTTCTACAAAATTTATTAAAATATAATTTTTAATAGTACTTTGAAAAAATAAAAGTATGTCAACATTTTCAGAGTTTTAAATTTTGACAAATACTGAACACAATGACAGATTATTTAGAATTGGATAGTGGTTGATGTGGAGTGGGACTAGATTTTGGTGTGGAGACGGAGTCGATTTTAATTTTAAATCTTATTTTGAATCTAAAAATTCGTGGTGGTGTCAAATCTCGTCATGTTAAAACTATTTTCTTTGAATCAAATTTTCGAGCTTCAGCCTATAACTAATTAATCGAATGTGATAAAAATAAAACAGATTTGAATTTAAAGATAACTGCCAGCCTATAAAATTGTAAACTTATTACGATAAAAATAATATTCACTTTTAACAAACTTAATGGAAAATTTTTTTGTTTTATGCGGCACTTAAAGTCATATATTTCAGTTAATACTTTTCATAAACCGATTCTTAGTAATTATGGAAACGTTGTCAACATTGCAAGCTCTGATGCATTTGATTAAAGGTTACGTCGGAACAGGTATTCTTGCGATGCCTAAAGCGTTCTCATACTCTGGTCTGTTAATTGGCGCCATTTGTACGCCGATTATCGGTTTAATGTGCAGTCATTGTATGCACGCTTTAGTCAATACTAATGACTTAATTCGGCAAAAACTCAACTTACAGGCATTGGATTATCCAGATGTAAGTTTGCAAAAGAATTTTAATTTTCTAGCAATAAAAACCTGAATTACGTTTAGAATTATTTCTCTTTCATTCTGTTATAAATTTTTACTATTAGTTTATTCTATGCACAGATAGCTGAGAATGCATTCATTATTGGACCGAAATGTTTGCGCAAATATTCAAAAGTTTCCCGATTCGTTGTTATGCTGTTTATGATTCTCACTCAGTTCGGGTATTGTTGCGCTTATTATCTATTCATTGCTGATAATCTTAAAAAAGTAAGCCATTTAATTATAAAGTTAATAATAGCTTTAATGTTTCAGTAAAAACAAATTTCAATCTCACGTTATTTTAATATTTGTATTTTATATTATTTTAAGATTAATAATAGCGATCATTTTTAGATGTACTCACTCACGGAAATTTAATACAGTATTTTGCTCAATAAATAGAATATAAATAGATTTTATTGATTGATTTCTTAAGTCAAATGACAATAAAACATTTAATATTTAAGTAAATTAAGCGAATATAAATAATTGGTGTAACCAACAGGTAAATTATTTCATTAATTAAATAATATTTGGCAATTAATTAATACTGATTCAGTTAATTATAACAACTAGTGATTTTAAGACATTAAAGAAATTTTATTGATTTTGCAAAATAGAATTGAATCTGTTTCAGGTTAAATAAAATCATTTTATTTATTTTAGTTTTCTTTGAGCTCAAAATTTGGTTTTGCATCGATGTCTGAGTATTATTATTTGTTAGCAATACTACCGCTAATGATTTTACTAAACTTCATCAAAAGCATAAAAACATTGTCATACGCGTCAACTTTAGCTAATATTTTGCAATTATCGAGTTTGGGAATAGTTTGCTATAATTTAGTCAATAAAATACCAAATATATCTTCTCGTTCATCTGTTGGCACCGAATTTCCACTATATTTTGGTACAACAGTATTCACTTTTGAAGCAATATGTTTCGTAAGTAAAGTCTAATTAAATTAACAGACAATTTTTTATCAAAAGACGATTTATTTTGTTTAAATTATCTCGAAAGACAATGCCTTTGTATAACTCGATGAGAAAACCAAAAAGTTTTAGCCACGCATTTGGCGTAATCAATATCGCAATAACTATTGTTATCATAATTTACGTCGCGTTTGGACTCTTGGGTTACTTGAAGTATGGCGAAGAAGTAGGCGCCAGTATTACGCTATCACTGCCACAAGAACCGCCATTTCAATTCGTGCCATTGATATACGGAATCGCTATAAGTCTGTCGTACGTGTGGCAGATGTATGTACTCATTCAACTGCTCTGGCCTTCAATGCAAACAAAGTTAAACAACACGAATAAGTCTCCACTTTTCATAAATATATGCGATTATGGATTTCGAACGTTATTAGTAGTGATTACATGTAAGATAAGATCAATTTAAATCTTTTCCCGAATTGTTTGTTCTGTATTTATAGTTTAACACTTAATAAACACTAATCGATAGATATTTTTAAACTCATAAGTTTGTTTACTATATTTTTTGAATGTTTTCAATAATTAATTTAAATCTTTTATGTATTTTGTTAGAATTGTGTTGTAATAATGATTTGATTAATAATTTTTTAGTTGGAATTTCATCACTGGTTCCGAAGTTAGATTCAGTGATATCACTAGTGGGTGCTGTTTCGTGCAGGTATGTGTCATTAAACTTATCATTTTGCAAGACAAACATTTTTAAATGTAGCCATAAAATTAATACTGTAGTACTAAAAACTTAAAATGTAACAATAGTGATACACAACACACTGTGTGCTACAAATCTCTAGGGTTACTTATACTTACTTAATGCTTAATTCAATTTATTTTTACTTAACAGTTCAATAGCGCTAATATTGCCATCACTATTGCATACAATAGCATTTTGGTACGAATATTCTGGTAATTATATATCGCTTTAGTTATATTCTATTGTATCGACAATTAATTAATAAAACTTTGCGTTAGGTTTTTGGTTGCGTTGTTGGCTGTGCGTTAAAAACTTAATCATCGCTATTATCGGTTTATTGGGATTCATTACTGGATTTTATTTCAGCTTAAAAGATATTATAGAATTCAAGAGAAATTAGAAACAATTATAAAATTAATTAATTTTTGATGATTTTTACAATCTATTCCCTATTTAGGTATTGTTATTAAAGTATTGGGTAAATGGTGACATTTAAGTTAAAAAATTGATCGCAAAAGTTGTATCAATTCTCTCACATCAATTCCATCACATAAAATCACTAATATAACAAAAATTTTGTAATTGCTGTATCAATATGTAGTGTTTTTTTTACAAACTCAATTATAATTCTCGTTAATAAAAACAATTCACGACACATTCATAGAGAGCTCACTTTCATAAGTATAGTTAGGATTATGTTAAAAGGGTTTTAGTAATTGTTACTTTAGCGCATTAATTGTTACTCAGTAATTTTATAACGTGATAACAAATTAGACAATTAAGTTGTGTCATGTATGTTACAATATATTAAGTTATAGCTTGTAAGTGGCAGACTTCTTTGACTTAAGAGGACTGCGGACATACGGACGGACAGACGGACATTGTCAAATCCATAAGCTCGCCTTCATCTATATGAAGTGAGCTGATAACAAACTTCGTGGCTGATAGCCTTCTTCTATGAACAGAATTAGAGCTGAAAGCGGTTGCGGATAAAAGCGGATTGGATGCGGATTTATAAAAATTTTAAGCGAGTTTTGCGTATACGGATAGCAATTAATTATTATGCGGATCGGCTCGGATAGGCTTTAAAATTTTGCGGATGAGTGCGGGTCGGATAGAAAAATATTGAAATTTTTTGCGAATGGATTCGGATAGAAATTTTTCTTATCCTCTCCCAGCTCTATAACACTTTATAAATCGAAATTTTCATTCACTATCTTATCAGATACCATTGTTGGAAACATTGTAAAAATTTCAGTAAATTGCGGTGAAATGTTGACGCGCAATATCAGTACAAAAGTTACCTGTTCTCATCTAATATCACAACAAACAAACTCACAAAGAGCATAAAAAGTTCGAATTTTAAAATTTTTTAGAATGAAAATAATTAAATTGCTTTGTTAATTGCATAATCATAAAACTTCAAAGACTAAATACTGTTTAGTGATAATCTTAATAGTCATAATGTCCTATTAATTTCTAAAATCCAATATTTTGAGCTAAATTTTAGAAACGACACAAATAATTGCTAATTCTCTCTCTCTCTCACCCTCTCTCTCTCTCACACATGAATGCAAACATATATTTACGCACAAATTCCTTCAGAGTTTGTTTAGTATATCTAGAAACAACTTATTTAGCGCTTTCTAATTCAAGCGCTGTTTTAAAACCGCCACAAAACCTTATTATTATGGTAGCAATAAAATTGAAAAAGGATAATAGCCGATCCGAAAAGTCTGCGGATAATAATTCATTATTAGAAAAATATTTAATTGACCAAAATTACGGTATTTATATATCACTGCCCATTCCTATCGACCACACATTTACAGGTACAGACTGATGCTATTAAAGTCTTTTCACCCATAACCCAATCACGATGAAGGAAGATAAAATTTACCCTCCCATTATGCAATTAACAGTCCATAGCTATAATGTAAATTTATTTTATTTGAGACAAAAAATTCATTTACCGATCGAGTCTAATCTAGTCTAAAAAATATAAATAAAGTTAATATTTTAAAAATGATTTACTTGACAATTAAAAATCATTTAATATATTTTTCAATGCGCACAATATTTGTTTGTGTTTTTGTTGGTGTCACATATGATTGTTGGTCTTGGATAATGAATCACGTGACTCACACAAACGAAACTACTAGTCTCGGCTGTCTCTGCGTTCACGACATGGCAAAGTTCGCTATCGAGCAATGCTATCAACTTTCGCTTAAATATTCGATGTGTATTTACTCTTCGAAGTTTTATGATTATGCAATTAACAAAGCAATTTAATTATTTATTTTCATTCTAAAAAATTTTAAATTCGAACTTTTTTATGCTCTTTGTGTGTTTGTTTGTTGTTTAATATTTTATTTTAAAAAAACTTAAATTTTGTTTGGAAAGGGGTTTTTAACTCTTTGAGAGAATTTACTGATTAAAAAGAATTAGTATTTGATCGAAAATCCTTTTGTGCTCTTTGTTTAACTAAAATCGAATGAAAATTTTTTAGCTCACTTCATAAAGATGAAGGAGAGCTTATGGATTTGACAATGTCCGTCCGTCCGTCCGTCTGTCTGTCTGTCTGTCTGTCCATCCATCTGTCTGTTCGCAGTCCTCTTAATTCCAAGAAGTCTGTCACTTACAAGCTATATCTTAATACTTTGTAACATACATGAGACAACTTAATAATCTGAGTAGTTATCACATTATAAAATACTTATGAAAGTGAGCTATCTATGAATGTATCGTGAATTGTTTTAAATAAAATATTGTTATCGCAATAAAATAGCAAAAATGCACAAAATTTTTGTACATTTCCTAAACAAATATTAAACAACAGAATTTTTTTTTGTATCTGGGAATTACGTGTCGCGGAAAAACGTGAATTTCACGTGAAAATGGGTTTAACTGTAGTATCATTTATAACTTTTCCACATATCTATAGATATTATCAATGGGTAATATTACGAAAGGAAAACTTTATTTCAGTACAAACCGAACAGTATTTCATATCTTGTTTTGACGATCAATAGATGTGAGAGTTATCACAGATTTATACAGTTTAATAAAAAATTTCGCTTACTTTTTATTTTTTAATAAAACTATTTGAGTACATTTTTAATCTTCGAAGGTTGACTTCACTGTTGTCTAATTCTTGCCAATTCTTGTGAATTAGTGAATGGTGTGTCAGATTTTCTACAGATTCTAATAAATCGTTATTATTTGATCTGATTTTGTTAAAATAATTCATTGATTGCCTCAATAACATAGCAAACTGTAGTTTTTTATTGTCAGATGTGTAATCGGGTCCCTTTTTTTTACTTTATTGTGAGCGTAATTTTGTACTCGTTGTCAAAACTATTTAAGTTCTTGTTTATATAGAATCCAATGTAAAGATTTTTAATAAAAAAAATTTATTTTTAAAAGTTCTGTGAAAGAAATTTGGTTAATATATAGATTAAGGTAGAAAGACAACAATATACAGTTTTAAACAAATAGCAAATAAGTGGAGATTTTTAAAAAATATTCTTGAGTTAAAGGTTAACTGAGGTTAAAAATCATTAAATGTACTGATAAACGTGTGTTTTTCTAAGTTGATATTTTATTGATTTGAAAGAACAATGAATTACTGCTAAATGAAAGTTTCTCACTTATCTCACTAATTAATACTAACTTAACAGAATTTTCTCGGAATTAGATACGTGTCATTAGATTTGCCTTTTAATCAATTTTTACGTAAAATCCAATAATTGGGTTAAGTTCTAAGAATCATATACAGTTTTCTAAGTATTAATTATGATTTTGTGATAATTAGCAATGAAAATATTTTTTTTTCAATCCGTTTTGTCAGTGCAAACGGAACAATATTTTTTGCATCATCTTTTTTCATGAGCAGTAGTAAATTCGTGACTTTAGAAGTTTTAAACTTGAGTTACTCTGTTTTTTATTATAAATTTAATTCAAATATTTTAACTGAAATAAACAGTAAATAAATTTTATATTCTTAAGATATAATTATATAGGTTTGCATCCAGATTTTGATACAGTCTCAGAATACAAGAAGAATTTTTCTAAAGGCATTTGCATTTATAAGTTGGGGTAAAAGACACAAATGAAGGTAATTTAAAAATATTGTTAAAACTTTCAAAATGCCTTTTTTTCACCAAAAATACTATCTTGATACACAAATATAACCAAAAATATTTTTTATCAATAAACTATTGGATTTGGGTTTTCTGTCTGTCTGTCATTAGTATAGGAGGGTTTCAATGAAATTACTCAAAATATATTGCGCTAATAAAATAAATTAGATATGTAAATCACGAAAAATTTCAGACCCGGACCAGATTTGCAAACCAGACCCGACCCGAGCCCGACGAATTGGAACCCGACCCGACGAGAAATATTTTTTATTGGCAGAAGAAAACTATAATAAATTATTCAACCTAAAAATATTTTAATTTAAAATTTAACTTCGATAAAATATAATATAGTAATTATGTTGGAATTCAAAATATAATTACTTTAAGTAGTGAATAAAGTATTAATTTGATAGTTTTTGAAAAATTTTATAGATATTTATTCGCAAATTATGTTTTAAAACCTATTCTATAAATATAAATATCGGGTTTCTCTAAAAATTTATAAAACCCGACCCGACATTTTACTTTACAAGCCCGAACTCGGTTACATATTCGTCTGGTACCCGAGGGTAACCCGACATTTCGGGTACCCATTAACTAGTCTACAATAAATCATATTCACGGTTTATTAAAAACAATTGCAAAATGAAATCAATCAATTTAAATTGACAAACTGTATTATAACTTTGTAATACAAAATCTGAAATATAATTAAAATGTTTGCATTGCTTACTACCGGAGTCTTAATTATTTTACCCAAAAACAGTGCGATAGTACAAAAAATTATTATTTATTTTTAACTCGTATTTGTATTCTAATTAAAAACAAAAGAAAAAAAAGCGATATTCCGTCAAGTCTTACGACTACTGTCCGATATTCAATGTGAGTTGGATTCGCGGCAAGCATACGATTTGGCAGTTGTTTGCGCATCTTTTATATCAGAAGGCGGATTCGACTGAAACAATTCATCGATGAGCAAAATCGTGATGAGTAACGCGCAAAAAAAACCATAAGATCTTTCGGATGCGGAAAAATACGAAGAGGCGATTAAATTTTACGAAAGGATTTGCGCCCAAAAGCTGCCGTTCGAGGCGATCGACGTGAGTTCGCGTCTTGGTTTCGTTTTTTCTGAACTTAATGCATCTGAACTCTATTCCTTAGTTGGAAGACCCACAGCACGATTTGAACAGCTAATTAAAAACAAAAGGGAAAAACAAATACCTAATTCAATATAAACTCCTTAACATTTAAATAAATGGAAATTATGTTTCATAATTAAATTATATTAGTGGCTTACATGTATTTGAGACTTTTGCTACTATTGAGAGAAAAATAAACTGAGACATTGTCACACTGCATGTAACGGCTTTTTTTAGTCAATAATTAAATGAATAGAGACAAACTGTTTGACGCTGTCTTAACTATAAAACGTTACTGAGATATGCGTGTTGCTAATTAATGATTAATAGTATTAAAAAATTTTCTCAAATACATGTAAGCCGAAAATAGTTGCACTCCGCTCCAAACCATAGGGAGGTCTGGTACAAAAATTCTTGAGGGGGTCAAGTCTTATCAGATTTAATCGAAAAATTTTTCTCTTTTGTACAAAAAATTATAGGAGTCTCACAAACTCATCGTCCATCTTTCAAATACCTTTTTAAAATCTTAATTTTTCGGGAGGCAGTGGTCAAGTTTTCCAAATTATCTATGGTGTACTGACCCAAGCAAAGATCCCCTACTGTGTAACTATGGCCTTGAGTTAAACACTACATATATATGTTTGATTAATTACCATTTAATTGAAATAAGTTATTGTTGGGGAGCGGCCTGCAAACATATTTATTATTCTTTGATTTTTCTTTTAATGATTAACTTAAATTTAATTGGTATTTAAATGACAATTTTTGTTTCTTTTTCTAAACTTTTTATTGTAGTAACCAGAAAACATTGATAAACTAAATATAAAATTCACTAATTTTGACAATCTATTCATTAAAACTTACACGAATAGATTTTTATCTTCGAAAAATACCGTTATCCTATGCTTAATTGGGTTTCAGGATCGATTAAAATATACCTGAACTTAGATTTTTATATAAGTTGTGATTTTGTAATTTGGGCCAAAAACGAATTTAAATGCAAATACGAATTTATTGTATGGTCAATTGATCACATACTTGGAAATTATGTAAATTTTAGTAAAAAAAAACATTAAAGTATATTTAATTGATTGATAGTTATGTGGAAATTAGTTATTCCTTTCCGATTATTTTTATTTAGGATTTATTCCGATTTTAAATACTATTACAAATACAATTGTCAAATGATTTAATGTGAATAGATATGAGCATTTTAGTCTGCCTAACCTTAGGCTTAGGCTATAGGCTATAGGCTGAGCCTAAGCCTACTTTTTTCATAGGCTGTAGGCTAGAGCCTAAGCCTAAGACTCGAGAGATTTTAGCATAGGCTCCAAGAGACTTGTCTATATAATAGGCCGCCTAACCTCTAGGCTGTACATTATATGCAAAATAATGTGAAATAAAAATTATATTAAATAAAATTAAAAAACTTTGTTACAGTGATTTCATAGACTAATTTATACATTTTATTTGTATTTATCATTTAATCAATTAATAAAAGTTACAATTTAAAATTGATTTTAATAGTATCACAGTTTAAATTTTTATTCAGAGCCTAAATAGGCGGCCCAAGGTTTTGACTAATAGGCTGAGCCTAAGATTAAGCCTACCGTTTTTTAGAAGCCTAAGCCTAAAGCCTACGACAACTCTAAGTCTACCAGCCTAGAGACTCTCGCCAAGTCTTAGGCTCAGCCTAAATTCCCATCTCTACTGTATTATCGCATTGTTTACGAGTAAAATAATGAGTATTTTATCTCTTAGCTATTCTGATCGTGTAGAGAATGCGCAACTGTTATTTCACTTTATATTGAGATTGTCGATAATATCTCCCCTGGAGTCGAATTTGGGATATATATTTTTATAATAAATTATATTTATATATATATATCTTAAGCTCATGATCTGACAAAAACCTTGTGGTAAATTTGTGCAAAACGGGTTGCTTTCCTTACAAAATATGATGTTTTTATGAGTATTATCTCACATTTTGTTAACTTATCTTCCATAGGATTAATAGTCAACTTTTGTCTTAATTATATTTCTTTCTCAAAATATAGCATTAAATCCGTATAGTAATGCGAATCTTACCGCAAACAGAACTATCTTTGTGTAAACGTACTATAAATGTATTTATACAATTTTATAACGCACTTTTTATAAGAAATAAAACAAATGAGTTTTACTTTACATTGCTTTTTTAAAGAACGATTTTACTAAACTTTGATCAATAATTAATTTTCAGTGAAATTTGTGTCAATTATTTGTTCATGAAATTGTGAAATATCCTATTTTGATAAATTATAAAACTATTATTTTCAAAATTAATGTCTGTAATAACTCTCACAACTGTGTGGAAAAGCTGGAAACTCGAAGGTCGTCTGTGGTCTGAAGTTCACCGCTTTATTAAATTTGTCGATTGTTTTGGGTTTTTTACGCAAAACCAAAATTTTAATTTTTGAAATAAAAATAAACAGAAAATAAAAGTTAAAAAATGCATTTCTAAACCTTTATCACAATTTTTCAATATATATTTTTATACCGAAATCGTACTGTTTGTACAAAATCTTTGTTACAGAATTAGTAAATATATCGGTATACGAAAGATATCACGAATGAAAGTATAAAAATATTAAAATGCAAAAATGTTTAAAATATGTTTATTTCA